>OX336891.1:18629706-18857206 GCA_946959425.1 Argyrosomus regius
CTTCCCCTGGGCATCCTCCACCACTATGGTGGGGACGTTGAACTTGTTCTTGTCGGCATTGTGGCCTGCCTGAATGGAGAAGGTCTGGAAGAGAGCGATGCCGATGCAGATCACACCCATAGCCACGCTGCCACCGATCAGCAGCAGAAAGCACACACCGAAGCCCAGACCAATCTCAGTCACAATGAATCTGCAGTCAGAGGTGTAGAAGCGATCAATGGTGTCATGCCAGCCCACTGCTGGAAGCGTGGACAGGATGAAGGAGACCATCCAGATGCCCATCACTGTGTGCACCGCCTGTTTTTTGGTGTTACTCAACCTGGAAGCAGAACCACAGATTTTATTGTTAGTAAGCTCAGCTGCTGTCAGGCTTTTGAGTGAAAAGGGCCTAGGTTTTTTTCTCAGCTGTGTAACTTCTGTAGCTCACAATACTGTTAGATCTTAAAAGTTACACCACTACATCTGTTAGGACTTTAACACAAACTGTGCAGGTACAGGAATGTTTCAAAACCTTTAATAAACGTCCAAATAGACAACAAGTGAAAACTGAAAAAAAAAAGGACTAGGATAAATGTGGGCTCCTAATAGTAATTATAGCACATTGAGTACCGCCAACTCACACCACTCATCTTGTGTGAACTCACAGCATGTTGCATGAAACAATACAAATGGATACTAATGAGAGGTCTGACAGTGGAGTTATATTTTATATGGAGGAGACGGATGAAGAAACATGTCTGACTGAAAGAACCTTTGTAAAACTATACCATACCTCAACTATGGCAAAATGCTGTAAATGCCACAGAATGGCACCTGGATCATATAAACTAGAGAGAGCACTGTCTCGCACGGTCATCATTTAGATACACTGGAGTTGAATGGAGGGAAATCAATTCTTTGCTGATGGCAAAAGATTGCTTTTCACGTTGCTCGGTCTATTTGTCATCTAGGTCTATTTCAGGCGAAGGGATTTCTATTTCGTCTCACCTCCAAGTAATTGTTACAGTCGAGCAATTTGCTGGATGTGTTTGTGTCCTCTGGTGGGGTGGCACTTTTCAAGGTTTGCCACGGCACACGTACATCTAAAAATATGACTGGCAGTTACTGATGTTCTCAAACTTGACAAAAGACTGCGCTACCCTGCTGAAATATTTGCAACTAAAGTAGTGCTGAGCTATATTTGAGACCTTTTTAGTATCTATCTGTATCTATAAATTGGCCAAAAAGTGGATATAATAACAAAAGGACATGTAGACAAAATGCTACAGCATAAATATACCTCTCCTCCTTAATTTGTGTTAGAGAGGAATACAGTAAATTTTCTGTTAAGTGTCAGTTGTCCAGGAGCTGTTTTGGCAGGAAACCTAATCTGTCTCCCTCAAGAGAGCACATGTCGCCTATTCCCTTCTTCCTCTCATTAAAAACCTCTGGAGAAGCACTGGCTAGACAGATATAGCATGTATCCCTTCACATACAAAATGAGTCAAAAATATATTTAAAAATATTTGTTACTAGCAATGCATTAGCTTACGTGCACTGACACAATATGAGTGGCACAAAGGGGGGAGCAGAAGCTTCTATCTTTGCACTATGGCTTTGTGCAAAGACAAGTAGGTCTTGCTGTCACTGTGAGTAATTATACTAGCCTTCCCTGAATGTGCCTGAGGTACATATGATGGGGAGGTTACGTCACAAAGCTGCTCGAATCTATTACCAGAGAGAGAGCGTTGTGAGGGAAAAAGCGCCGAAGAGATAGTGAGCGCAGGGTGATGAGAACAGCTGCCGAAGTACAAGGTTGGAATTCATAATTCAGGCCTTCAGTGTGTGTTAATGTCAGAGACAAGGCAGCCATGCTACCTCAGCAGGGAAAACGTGGAGCGATTTAAATGAAAGATGAACAGCAATTACACGGTGCATCGCCTGAGCCATCACTTCACCATATCGTTGTTAAAAGTGACTTGAAAACAAGAAGACGAGGTGGTGAGAGGAGAGTCAATGTTTCCAGACAGGAGAGGTTATAGTCAGATGAGAGAGACAACAGATGAGGGAGATAAAAGCATTGGTGTAAAGCCTGATATCTCCATGAGGCCATCAGCCAATAATGACAGCTGCGCAAGCAGTATAGATTGCAAGATTGAGTGCAGATTAAAAAGGAAGTTTGCATATCATATTTGAAGGTCTGCTTATCTGCAAATTCGACCAATGTGACTGCAGGCTGTGCATCTGCAGGCCTGATGCCACAAGAAGTACAATCACTCTTTGTTTTTCAACAGCGCAGGAAGAACGAGGTAACAGAATACTGATCTTCACCACATGTACCACAGCCCCAGTTTCTGCACCATTTCAAAAACCCACATATTAGCTCGTATGAATATGAAAGCAGATTCTTTGCCTAATAATCATGTACAGCTATTCCACATAGATAAAATACCAAACTTAAAGACAACAAATATAACAAATCTATAGTTTTGAAAAGAGGAATCGGTGAAAAAAGTTGAAATCAAAGCAATCCGAATAGATGTATTCTCCTTTGTGATAATAATATCAGATAAATGCTAACATCATAGTATTATTTTGTCACTGAATGTATTTGTAAAAGTGTCATTTTCAAAACAGCCAAAATAGTCAAAAGCACTGGATCTTGAGCAAAATAATGACTGCTTGTTAACAGCTTGTCATCACAACATTAAATGATGCACTTGTACATCCCTGAACACAGACAGAAATAGCATCAAAATCTTGTTTCAAAAAGGAAGCAACAATGTTGCTCAGATCATCTGATTATGTGTGAACAGCAGATGTCTTGAGAGTCTAACAGGACCAAAATGGTGTTACTGCAACAGGGTGCTGACTGGTAATGTGAGGTGAACCTGATCTTTATTATTCAGTGTTACTTAGTAATATCACTTGTTGTGAGGAGCCAAAAGAAGCTGGAAGCTAGAGATGGCAGTTGCTCAGTCTAGAGGGTTTTACATGGTGTTACCCCAAATAACTGCAACCAGCAGATGTGTTGGCAGAAGAGAGAGATTTCACCTGATGCAGAGCATTCCTCCCAAAAACTGATGTAAACAGGTTGACAAGTGACACCAATCTAAACACAGTCCCCAACCCCTCGGAGGGATCTGCTCAGAAATGCAGCGTGTGGGCCAAGATTTGCAGCCTAAATGTCAAAATGTTGTCTTCCTAGGTGGTTTTGGCAGATGTCGCGTTGAGGGTTGGAATTTAAAATGGCGTTTTATTTTATTCTCTTGCTAAGAATCAGTAAATCTGAATCTAGATTAGTAAAATACACATTGGTTTTGCTTAAATTTCTGTATGTTGAACTGTGTGAATGTTGGAATGTGCTGACACATCTTAAAGGGTTGATTCCCCTTAAATTATAAATAAAACACATTTTCTCACTTTCCTCTAGTGGTAACTAACCATGGAGATAATCCAAGAACACAGTGTCAACAGTTTTCATGGCAACTACTTCTTCAGTAGAAAGTAGTTCCAATAAAAACTGTTTACAATGAAGTCTTTGGAGTTGTTTCAGGAAAACCAAATTCATCACTATTGTATTGGGGTGAAGGCAGAAATCTCAAAATCTCTTAGCTGTCTCTAGTTGTACGATACCTGGATAGATACTACAAGACATAAGGTGTCTTACCTGTAGTTTACAGGCCAGCGTACCATCCACATGCGGTGATAAGACAGCGAGGTGACGGAGAAGCATGTGACCAGCGTGAGAGTGTAGAAGGTGGAGACAAACACCTTGCACAGACCCTCGTTCCACTCGTAGTTGGAGTGCTGACGGCGCAGTGTTATGACACAGTACATGGTGATGGGGATGGCCATGTTGAGGATGTGTGTTCCCGCCAGTGTGCAGATGAGAAACTCCAGCGGTTTCCACTTTTTCTGCTTGGCACTGACGCTAAGGATGCTCCAAGTGTTGGCCAGGATGGACACGCCCGAGCAGACCAGCCAAGCCAGCGTGTTGGCGTTGATGACGTCATCCTTCATGGTGGTTACCTCATCCACCATGTTGGAGCGGGGCAATGCGGAGCCTTGGGGGCCGCAAAGAACTGTTGGCAAGAGCAGGTACACACGAGGAGAAGGAGGAGGTGGTGATGGGCAGGAGGGGATGCAGGGCGTTGGGCAAGGCAGGCATCCTATCTGGGTGAGCGTGCACTCTCCATGGGATGGCCACAGCAAGGAAAGGACATGGTCGTGGTGCGACACAGTGAGATGTTAGAGGGGGAGGATGGAAAAGCAGAGCCAGTTCCCTTACAAGCCTGAGGATGGAGAGGGAGAGAGAAAACAGGGAGACACAGTGATCAGCAACAGAGGGAGTGAATATGCAAGGAAAATGATACGAGTCAGTCCAATTCAAAATAATCCTTCACACATAATCCCTCATTCCAGTGAAGTAATAGGGTTATGGTAACCTCAACAGTTGAACTATTATGGTTAATACTGAAAGCCAAGGAAAAAGTAATCAGTCACAAGGGCCTATTTTACATTTTACAGAAACTGCTGTTAAGGGTCACGAATGTGCAGAAATAAATAAATATAGGAAATAAACTTTTTTATTCCACTGACACAAAAAAATCAAGTCATACCAAGAGGCTACAGGAGATAAACAAAATAACAGAAACAATAAAATGCAGTCTGATATGATCTAAATAAAAAACATTTGATGAAGCCTACAATGAAATATTAAATAATTAGTCAATTAATCAAGTAATCAATTAAAAACAACAGTAAAAAAAATCCAACAATTTGTTGTTTTGGTCATTTATCATGCACAAAATGCAGTGGAAATGCAACTGGTTCCACCTCCTAAAAGGTCAAAAATTGCCCCTTTTATATCACTGTAAATTTTTGGTCAGAAAAACAATCAATATGTAAAGATAAAAAATCTGAGTTGCAATCCTATTTATAGTGTGTTTATAGTGTGTTTTGTTGTTGTTGATTCAGCTTTACAGGCGGTAACGGTTTGTTGATGTACAGGGCTTCACTATATTGTGAGGTGTTCCTGTCTTTTTGTCCCGTCCCTATAACTTCTTCAAAGATGACAGGACAAAACTCCTTGTTACAAGGACCCATTGAAAGAACAGAAAAAAAAAACAGCTTGCTACATTTTTGGTTTGTTTTTTAGGCCCACTTCCAGCATAATACAGCTCTAGCCAGAGAATCATCAGGAGAGGATGACTTTGGTTCCCCCACTGCACTGTGGAGTGAAAATTGCTTGGCACAGCTGGAGCGTGTTGTCACATCTATTTCCTGTCTTTTGGCTTGTCCAAACACTGATGTGCTGTAGGCAAGACCCCTGAGAGGGGACACTGGAAATAACAAGAACCACGTCATCATCACCCTGCTGTCACTTCAACTGATCTAATCCTCCTTGCTCACTCTCTTCCCTGCAATAGCACCCTAAACATCTGTCAGCCAATCAGATTCAGATTTTCAAGCAGCATCTAAACACTCCTCAGGAACCATATGATTCGGGAGATGGTCCTGTAAACACATAATGAAATATTCTACTGGTTCAAGAAGCTACATATTCACACCAAGCATGGTACATTTGTCAGGAGTGAAATAATGGTACGTAGACACACCTACTACTGAGGTCAAAACGATGTCTGACAGCCAAAAGTGTCTTATTCTTGAGAATAATAAAATTAAAGATGTTCAGCTTTTTCTTCTTTTTCTATGTTTTCAACTTAGTTAAGGTTAAAAGGGACTAGAAAACAGCTTACCTTATAAACAAGCTACTCATGGTCCATGTGACCTTTGTTTACAAGTTGTTCAATTGTAATATTGCGGTGTGAATCTAAATAAACCATACCAAATAATAAAGCAGCTATTTCACTAACCCTTCACTATGGTGTGTTAAAAATGAGTTGTAACACCTTGAAAAAACCAAAACACACACACACAGACACACACACACCAAAAAACAACAACAACAAAAAAAAACACATACACACATAAACATGGCTGGGATATGAAAAGAATGATTCATAGCTTTGATCCAGGAATCCCCAGGTGGTTGGGATGGACTGAGCCGTAGTCTGTCTGTTGACTGTGGACTCAAGCCTCTGTTGAGTCAAACACTATAACACAACAGTGGCACAAAATCCACCACAGCTTGAATCAAATCCCTCTCCAGTCCACCTAAACTGGTGCCATGAGGAAAATACAGTGAATCTGATTTAGTAGTACCACAGTACAATAGAGCAGGTGGAGTTGTTGGTAGAGTGAAGAAACAGTAGGAAACAGTGGGGTTTAAGAAATTCGTTTGGTCACAGTGAGAACCATTTTTTAATAAACAGTTGAGGTGTATTTGTGTAGCTCTCTGGCTGAGAGTTTCAGCTCAACACCTTTTCAGGTCTTAGACTCAGAATGGATCATTACCTCTGTCACAGCCTTTGGTATTATTTGATAAAATATTATTCCTACATTCTCCCATATCTCTCAACCAGACAGCTGCTGCCAGTATTGTAGTTCTGCTCTGTCGATTACCCGACCCCTCTTCTCCATTGTCCCCACAATGGGAATATGCATTACTGTGCCACCATGACCTTTTTATATCTATGTATATCTTCTGTCCATGTAACTGCTTAGTGGGAAAAACCCACCCATGAATGAAAAAGAACACTAAATGTAACCAACCCTTTCAACCCTTTTTCCATTAAGCCCCTTTATACATCGCCATAACTATCAAATGCGGACACTGGGGACACATACATAGCTGCAGGTATATACAAGTGACACATGACAAGATGTGTGTGAAAGGTGTTGCTCACAGTGATAAGCCTATAGAAAATGATTAGTTTACCTCAACTCTACAGTTTTTTTGGGGGTGATATTTCCTTAAGGAGTAGACCAAGACCATTTACCAAGTGGCTAAAAACAAACAGCTAGTGAAGGTTACTATCGCTTTGTAACATTATCTCTAGGATATATAGATTGGCAGTTATTTGCTAGCAAAGTCTATTATTACCATTTAAATACTTCTTATGAGAGTTTTGCTGTGTTGAGTAATTTCACATTATTGATACTCATAACCAATTTATCAGTCACTATTCATAGTTTAGGTAACACTGGTTTGTTTGTTTTGAACACGTCTCAACCCCACTCACCCCCCACCCGTCACATCATAACCCTACCCTTTCACCCCAACCACCCTTGTGGACCTTGTGGATGAGCAGACGAGTAGCTCAACCACAGTAAGGATTTTATAGTCCTAACAGCTTGCTCCCAATATGTAATATCTTCAGATTTGGTGCATGTCAGCAGCCCAGTCTCCCAATGGTTACTTTCTCTAATAAGTCAAGAAGCTGTCTTTGTATATTATATTGTATGTATGCAGTAAAGAGTTCAATCCTTCAGATAAATGTAATATTTTAATAGGCATGGATCACAAATTTGCTTTGGTTAGACATCAAACTCTGATTTTGGTTTGTGTGTAATCAGTCACAGAGAAGGAACTGGTCCCTTGGCTTATTTTGAGTCATGTAGAATGTAAAAAAACAAAACAAAGGTCACACCTGTTAGTCTTGAATTGCTCAAAAAATGTCAAATAATACCTTCTCTTGCAGCAGAGACGACCTCTTAACGAACAGCGTGCTTCAAGTTATGTTTCAACTTAGGCACAACATACCAAAACAATTCCCCTTTCTATCTATCCAGCTGTGTTTGTAATTTGCCAGCACAGACAGAGAGCACCAGAAAATATACTCTAAGCTCTTCTGCTTGGGTGACTCATGATGCTCCAGAGGGACAACGGCAGCTTTCAATTAATACAAGAAATTGCAATAAGGTCTCACAAGGTATTCCAGGATGTTTACAAGCAACTGCAGTTTTCCTACCTCTGGGAAAATCTGTAGTACCATGGAGATTTAAAACAAACAATACAAGGATGGTATTTTTAACTGGTGATGTCAACTTTGATCCAATCTTTGACTCTCCCTTTTTGATCGTTCCAGGCTCATGTAGACTCACTCTCTCCCTCAGTTTGAGATAGTTTTCACATTCACTGCTTGTTCACATATTCAGAAATAAGATGTGTTGAAATGTATTACTGTATGTGTTACTGTACATGATGCAAGACTCCACTGAGAATTCACAGAGTACTTCATGATGTCTGGGAACCTATTAATACCAATGCTGATGCAGAGCAAGTCTCCAGCATCTTGTCATTCCTTCTTCATCATTCTGCAGCACTTAACCAGACCAAAACATGCAAGAAAAGTCAACTAAATGCACCTAAACGCTGTGCTAAATCGCCTTCATTTTATTTTTATACAGTACATAACAAAAAGTGCTCGCAACATAAAGGGCACACTACTTCATACATCAGCACCGAACATTAGCAATGGACCTAAGTTATGATGTGCAGAATCATCCAGGTCATTCTGAGGTTAAGGGACTATTCTTCCTGTTAACCTGCCATCCCCCCTCTTCATCCCCTAGTCACAGAGAGAGAGAGAGTGCAGGGGTAGAGGGTTGTTTAGTTGAATGTGTTAGTGTAGTCTGGCTGACTCATTGATCTTTTATTTGACTGAGGTTTGTTTAGAATCTATGGCCCCGACCACGGCTCTGATATCAGTCGCCTGACTGGGCTGCGTATTGATAAATCCATGACACTGTCCGTGGTGCTGAAGTAGCGCACGGATTTGTAATTGCGCCTTTTTCTCCCAGTCCTGCCCTCCTGTCACCTTTGTCTTGGATCTATAATATTCTGTAAACTACCTCTGTAACAAAATATTTGTTAGAGACATCACTACAGATATAGTTTTACTAGAGTTAGGGCCATCCCCTCTGTTAAAAATGAACAAATCCCAGACTGTGGGAAGTGGACTGAATGCGATATGAAAAGGTTCAGAAATCTATAAATATCAAGTAGGTGATATCTCTGTTGGATTTGGCTGCACAATATGTTTGATAATGTAGTGCCTCCCATCCAAAAGTGATCAGGTTTATTTATGGAGTTTTATTTGTTGGTTTAATGTTTTACAAAGAAAATGTTACTCTTACATTTTCTGCAGTAACAAGAGACTCTTATAATAATGTAAAATCTAAACCTTCTTTATTATTATTATAATTATATTTATTATTCTTTATTATCACTATGCACCATTGCACCAAAAAGAAAAAAAAACACACAGATATTTATGTATATGTATATATATATTTATCTATTTACCTTTTCACATGTACATAGCTTTGTCTTTGTTCTTGTTTATGTCTACGTTTTTTATATCTGTTTGTACAAAGAGAGCAAAGTGAAAATTCCTCGTGTGTGTTCACATACCTGGCGAATAAAAATGATTCTGATTCTGATTACAAGTCTCCAGGTCTAAGGCTAAATAAACAGCTCATTGTATGTTTTGTAACAGTTGCAGCAGCCTTTAGTGTGGAAAAGAGCTCATACTGTAAACACTGGCAGTAACAACTAAGGAGATTTTGTTTAGACTCAGTGAGCACGGTCAGTAATGAGCAAAAAGCAAAAGATTTTACAAACTCTCATCAGTTAACCTTCAAATAATATACAGCACAAATATTTTTTTTTAAACTGATGAATTCGGGATCACAATCAACTGTTTATTTGCATTATCTCTCCATTTTTCTCTTCACCTTCTCTTACAATTAGCATATTATCTGGCTCATTTCTATCATATTGCTGATTTTACCACAAGAAAAAAAAAAACTTCAGGAAATGCAACAACTTTTGGATGCATGCTAGACATAAAATCTGAATGGAAATCAAGTTAGATAACTAATACTTTTCAATGAAAACTGTAAAAGCCGAAAACAAAGATGCTTTATTTCAGAAATCAAACAATATTGCAAACTGGCTAATAATATGAACTTTCATATTTAGGAATTAAATGCTTATTTTTTGCTAATTCTGGCATTTTTATTTGATTTTTTTCTGTGTATTTATTTAAGTTAAAATTGCTATAATGATAGTAATGTATGAGTAGTACTAAGAGTATAGTAGTAGTAGTAGTAATGGTTTCATAGGGGTATTAGTGGTAGTAGTTGTAGCACTGGTTTTATTTTAACACTTGACTGACAGGCTTTCTAACCATAGTGGAACTAACAGCTCGATCACCCACAATCCCCTGGGCCTCCAAGCCAAATCTGTCCTCTACACGGGGGAAATCAGCACTAACAATTACACACACACACACACACACACACACACACTGTAAAGACTTTCTCTCTAGAATCAAGATACTGACTGTTAACAGAGTGGCACCGATTCATTGAGGTGTTGATACAAGGAAGATCAGGAGACAGAAGCTTGTCATGGTAGCTTTAAATGTATTTTAAAAATTACACATTTTGCACTGCCCAGCTCACATGAACTGTTAAATTGAAATGTAAAGAATCATTTTAGAGCAAAGTGATGAAATCTGGTGGAACAATTAGCCTCAGAATAAGGAATAATTGATTTCTGAGACTTCTGCCAACAAAGAATACTTATTTTTTACCTATACTAACTATGACACCATTAGAGTTTAAGATTTTATCTCAGATAATTTTGGTTATAGGTTCATAAAATTAATTTAGCTTAAATTTCACATTATAGTGCGATGAATTGGTCAGATTAACTTTTGCAAAATGATGTCTCATGAAACAGCAAAACTAACTGTTTGACCGACTCCTGATAGCTTACATCTATAATGCTTCCTACCATATTATTTATGTCTATGATATTATGTGTGTGTTTCAATACGGATTACTCAGCATTACTTTTTTCATTTCTAGGTATAGTATAAGTCATTTACTACTATAATGTATCTGTCAATGTAAACACAAAGGCTAACACTCTGTACTGAAGCATTTACAGAAAAGCCATCAGCATTGTGGATTGCTGATGAAAAGTGCTGCGTAGAGAACTGTGCTTTTCGTCTCCTGAATGACAAACTTATCACTTTGCACATTAGTCACATTTTTGAACAGGGACCAAACACTTTTTCATTCTTCATCTCAAACTATAATCAGCCATGATACAGAGAGGAAGAGACGAGAGTGCCTAGACAGATTTTGGCAGGCATAAAGATGGATTTATCTGTTAAAACAAAGGTCAAAATGGATGACAGTGTGTCTGAATGAGATCAGACCAGTAATTACATGGAAACCTGTTCCAAGGAACATGATGATTTTCAAGGCTCTATCTAACCATGCTCATAGGCGCAGTGTCGGTCAGTGTGTTAGGTGTGGTACGGAGTAAAGCTGGCGTACATGTGTGGTGCTGACCTGCATCTCTCAGCTTCAAATTGGCAGGGGTTAGAGTAGACAGAGGGAGTGGACTTCTTTTGTAAGCTTCCTCCTGACAGGTTTGATGCAGGGGAGCTTTGAGACTGGAAAATACTCTGACCCTGGAGGCTGCACAGCTTTGCCCTGTGCACAGCCTTTTTGCTTAATATTACATCTGTGATGCTTACATATGACAGAAGCTTTACTTTGAAAGTCAAGTCAGCAGGTATGCTTTTTTTGCAGCAGCAGCAGCAGCAGGACCCTGTTTCACATTTACACAGTTACAAACACTCTGCAGCTGACCAGTACAAGTACAGCCCTCCACAGCTTTGATGGTTAAGTGCCTTACACAGGAAATGTCAGGGGCAGTCATTCATTTTTCTCTCCCACTTAAAAGCAATTACAAAACATCCTAAATGTCGAAAGGTACTGCACTGCTGTCTGATTTATATGTCTATAAATTCTCTTTCTTTTCTGTTAACATCCTGTTATATTTTCACTGGCTCTTACAAGTCATGGACGTCTGTACTCAGCAGCTAAAGGGCTGGTAAATGAATAAACTTGATCCGTAAATTATAGCGTGCAACTTTCCAGTCACAAGCCCACACGTCTCTCACTCGTATCACTGACCACGGGGGTCAGAACAAGTAGGCTGATGTAATATGAGCCAAAACTTTGATATGTTTTCATTTGCATGATACAGGCATTTTAAACAATTTCCACAAGAAGTTAAGATCTCAAAAGTTGTTGTGTGTCTTTATGGTTAGTCAGCAGGGAAACAAGAAATATGCTTTGTGGCGAGTCTGCTTGGTTGACAAGGTGTCTCAGCCCTGTTCACCCCCGTGATATTTATTGCTTGCTGGTCCCAGGTCCCATGGTTTTCCACAGTTTTATAGTCTAACTGCCATGACTGCCTCAGTCCTATTTTGCCCACTGGGCCCCTGCATTTCTATGAAGCTTTTCAGTTATTGCCATTCTCCATCCATCCACCAGATGCCCTCAGACTTTCCCACCTGTGCCAGTCACCTGACTCCCACATCCACCTGCTTACCTGTTTCTCATTCTCCAATCACCCTGTCAGTCCTTTTTCCCGGTCAATTTGCAGATAGTCAATGTTGCGTCCTGTGGTTGGAGCCAAGCCTCATCTACCTGAACCCTAATCTCTGCCTGCACCTTTCCCCTGCCTCATTCTGTCAACTACTTCTGTTTGAACTCGCCACCTTTTGTATCATTATTTTACTGTTAAATTCGCTGTAGTGTTCCTGTGTGCCTGCTTGTCTGCTTTTGGGTCCCTTTCTTTGCAGCCTCCTACATACGCTCACATTTGTGTTATGTGATTAGGCGAAGACCTGCAGGTATTTACTGCAGTTGGGTGTACCTCAGCCACCCATTACTAAGTGTCACCTTGGCCTAATGTTGCACTGGAAAAATCTCTGTCAGTAGCTGGAGGGCTACTTGTTGAATACTTGATGAATATCATGAATTCTCTAGGTAAAAACTTAGGCTATTGGATTAATGGAATATTAAATTAATTAACTATTGGGCTGTAAACATTTTCACAGATTAGCCTGGAGAAATGCCATACATAAATATATCCCAACCTCTGAAGTTCGACTCCATAACAAGATTTTTTATGTAAAGATAGAAAACATTAGATTGCAGGCTATAGTCGATCTCTGTGTGGACCAAATGATCATTCAGCCAGGAAGATGATTTACCAGAAGCACTTTCCTGGTTTTAAAGGGGGTTGTTAAAAGTTATTAAAAATGTTCAGAGACACGGCCTCCCGGGGAGAGGGAATGTGGATTATGAAAAGATAAAGAGAATTTTTCAGCAGTTACAGTAAGGAGAAGGAAATGATCTTTGATGGAAGAGAACACAATAATTTAGATTATTATAATTAGATAATTATAACATTAACAATTTATAGAATTTTACTGGGCACAATGGATTACCCTATTTTGTAATTGTATCAGTATCATTCAGTAGTTTATACAAATAATGATGTGCCTGAAATAATGTATAATACAATGCATCCTGGTGGTTCATGCATGGCGTCACCTCTGCAGTGCAGGTGAAGAGCTCTCCTTCGCCCCATGAGGGATTACAATGGCCCTCAGAGGCCAAAACACTATCAATCTTACTCATCTCCAGTGAGCGCTCATTATCTTGTTATCAATGAGAGTCCAGGAGAGGTTCCTCCTTGCGTGACAAATGATCAGCAGGACCGGCTTTAAGCCACTGTCCCGAAGAAAGAGATCCCTTTGACAATGAAGGTGATTAACCTCTTTAAGACTCAGGAGGCTGATATTTGTGACCTCTCTAAAGGTGTTGGTTTAGCTTTTAAAGAAAGAAGTGTTCCTAGAAAAACTAGATGATAGCCCAATAAAGATTTTTACTAGGCAAGGTTACTTTGTCACAAACACGGATAACAGCGTCTTTAGTGACAGTGTAAAAAGTCTTTTCATCCCTATTGCCACTTGTGACTGGCTGAGAGTCATTTTCAGCAGCACATACCTGCTCTCCTCATTCCTTAACTAGCAACCTATTTTATTACACATTCAAAACGCACAGATATTAAAGCCCAAAATGGGAGATCTATTAAGATTTCTGTTCCCTCTGTCGGTCTTCTTTCAGTGTGTTCACACTAGGCTCTTTACCCAAAGGAGGAAGAAGAAGCAGAATATCACAGTACTACAAACTTTCTAAAGCAGTCAGTCATAGCCAGCTTAACTTTCTGGCAGAAATATATCCTTCCCACTACAGCCAAAATCCCCTAGACCAGGACTGTTTTCATTTACATGACAGCCAGGGGGCCTATTGTGTCACCAATTACTGGCATGTCCTTATCATTCTTTCATAAGATCCATTGGTATACCGCTATCACATTAAGCCTTCTGCTCCACTGTACTGGAACCAGACCACTTCTTGTGTATGTTGCATAGCAACTGCATGAAGAAAACAATCGGCAGAAGAAAACATAAATTTTGGATCACGCTAACTGCATGTTTCCCTTTTACAGATATATAAAAATAAAACTGTTAAGCTTTTATTGTGAAATAGTATCTGGTCTACCAGCACTCCTCCATTTCTTAAATTAAGTCCATGTAACTCCAAAAGTATCTCAATGTGGTAATTGCAGGATATGTTTGCCAAGATCCTCTTGAGTCAACTGCTTTACAGTAATGACCTCATCATTAGGCAACCTTACTGACTAGAGTGATTATGACATAACCCTAGCTACACAGGACCAAAATCAGGAAACGACAGATTTCTCTTCTACCAAACTACACTATGCTGTTTTTGAAGTTGGTTGATTCACCTGCACCTCACCTGCATTACAATATAACAATGTGCATTCAATTAACAACTTCATCCTCATCATTTTGCTGGTTTGTCAGTTATCTGTAGTTGACATGAAATGAAATCACTACAATAGTTTTTTTTTCTCCGTAATGTTGAACTGCAGTGTAGGAAGTTAATTTCCCCAAATACAGGCCAAACCAGCCTCACAGAAAGAAAAATACTTCAGCTACATCTCGAGCATCAAGAGCTAAGTATATTAATGGCCTGTCAGGTCTTTCAAACCCTGATGAATGGGTGAAAACATTAATCTGTTGCATGCTGGGAAAAATAAAAGCTGCTCAAAACCATTTTCCCAGAGCTTTATGTCTATATCACCATTTTGCTTCAGCTTGTTTCATGTAACACAAGTTCAGGTTTCAGTAAATTGCTGGTATATTTTCAACTATGAATGAAATACTATCTTGGGAGTACAGTTTATCTGAGGAGGATGGCACTCTGAATGTTTATGAGAGATGACAGCTTACATTTTATATTCTGTATAATGATCTTTCTATAGTAAGTACTCGGCTTGGTTGCTGTCACTGCAAAGTATCCGCTTACAGAATATGACACCGGACAGCAAATATGCACAAGCACTCATACTTGAGACTAGACTGAAACAACAACAACAACATGTTGTGAGAAAATGCCCCTTCCATTTAATCATAGCATTTCACTAATGCACAGCATGGAGGCAAGAGTTGGCAGGCTGCTCTCCTACCAGAGGACCTAGATTCAAGCCCCTGTGTCAGCTATGCTCCACTGAAGTCTCTAAATCGAGCCAGTGAAACTCTATCAGCTCCAGTCATCAGAAAATAATAAGCTCTAGAGGTGCTCGTGACCTTGACCTCCGACCTTCCTGTTGAGAAGTAAGCTGCAACAATTTCTCTACTGAATCAGTATCCTTCTGCTGTAGATTCTTCAGCAAACAATTGTGCGCCAGGCCACCTTCCTGATCAATACATGCCAAAAGGGTCACTACTGAAACTCCATACTTTTTGAATATGACGTGAATAGTCTCCAAAGCACCAAGCCCTGGTGGAGGAAGTATTTAGATCAGATTCTTTAGTAAGTAAAATTCAAATACCATACTGTAAAAATGTAAAAAAAAAAAAAAAGACAAACTAGTGAGTATGAGTGTATATAGTAGATTCATTATATACTATATGGTATATTACTATTATATAGCAGATTATTCTGACTTATGCATTAATGTGTAAGCAACATATTTCTCTTGTAGTTGGTTGAGGTGGAGCCAATGATTAACTGTTTTCTACAGGGATACTACTAATGATTATCTTGAGCAGGGTTATTTTCTTGATCAGTTAATTTACTCGATATTAGAGTCACAATAAAACAGTGTTCAAAGTGACCACGATTCATTTATTGAAATTTTAAGACAAGAAAAGCAGCAAATTGTCTCATTTGAGAAGCTTGAACCATAACACGTTTGGCATGAAATGACTTAAACAATGAATCAGTTTAATCAGGTCTTCATATGTTTTGTGTGTAAAATCTCTATTTGTAAATTAGTATCTAAAGCTGTCAAATAAATGTAGTCTGAGTTGAAGAAATGACAAACTCAAATACCTCAGATTTGTACTTAAGTATAGTACTTGAGTAAATGTAGTTATTTAGGCTACTTTCCACCACTAGCACCAAGTATGAAAAAGCAACAAATGTTTAATCATTTTACTTTCACTTTATTTTACTTTACTATGAGCAGAACTGCCATAAGACTGCAAACACTAAATCGAGCACAACTACGCTAGTGCAGCATGGCTTTTAATATATCATACAGAATTAGACCACTGATTAAATACCCTTCAAATAATATCAATAGCATTATGCTCTGAGGTGCATGAGCCATAACCATGAATAGGAAATCAAAAACTCCATCTATAATTGGCTTCCACGGTGCAGTAAAACTGAGTGTGTTGTGTTTTTCCATCAAGACGTCCTCAAGGAGTATTTGCTTCCATCTTAAACCTACTGTATACTGCAGCTAATTAGAGCAACTTCCAAATGGGTTGTAATTTGCTGGTCTATTGAAAAGCTAAGTAAGTTTAAACTACTTCACATGCATTTGACATAGAAAGTGTCTATTATTGTGTTGGGCCTGTGAGGATACATTAACAAACTACTACTGCAGCCAAGCTTGACATAATTTTCTTAAATACTGTGTGGAGTCATTAGAAAACAGCAAGCTCACAGCACTGATATGTCATGTCTAATGTGATTTCCATAATTCCCTCCCTGCACTTGATTTTGCAACACAAAGCTGCAGTAAATAACTAAGATTACCAGTCGTCCTGGTGAAATCAGTGCCAACAGGATGTCACAAATTTGCTAATAAGGTACAAGTTATTAAAAGGTCACAGGGCAGAATCCAACATGCTGTTTGATGCTCCTGAGGCACATTGTGAGCACTTTTTCTGAGCAACATGTCACATGAGTAAGTAGTTGAATTTTCCATCACAAATGTAACCCTAGAGGCTCTCTTCCTGTTTATGTTAAGCTACCTCCAGCTATGACTGTAGCTGGATCACTGGGCACCATATGGCAGAGGGTTTGTCTCGGAAACAGGCAGGCAATTTAAGTGAATTAAGAAATTTGTGTTATTCAAACTGATCCCAGTGACTCAAATCATCCAGAAATGATTATGATCTTTACCCATTACCATACCATGCTCTCTAAGGGTCAATGTGTCATTTGTGAGCGAGAAAATAGAACAGTGTGAAGACGAGTGGTCACAAAATGACAAAGCTGAACTTGTGACAAACAAAATGTCACATATGCCCTGCGAAACACTGAGATCTGTTGTGAGAATTTGTGGTGTAGCAGCAACTGTCACATGGAGGCTACAGCACTTTCTCTGAGCAGTGAATGTTTTCATTAGCTTGCACAACCACTTTCTGACCTGTGACTGCATGTAATCCACTCTCTATTTCTACTCTGATTTCACTAGTGGGAAATGTATTAAAATAGTATTTGAAATAATACAAATACTCTGTAAATTTAATTATCTCAAAAATGATTTCAAGAGATCATAAAAGTGATATAAACCCAATAAATATTTAAGTATTAGAGTATTATATGATCCCCACAGAATGTTTCTGAATTCATTGTCAAATTACAGATGTGTGAATGACCCTTGGTCTCATTGTGGTAGCCTGGTATATATACAAGGATAGCGACAAACCTAGTATGTATATAAGGATGGAGACAAACTCCTACCACTGACTGAAGAGTTGCTACTATACAGTATATTACCATTATTTTGCAGTCCAATTACTTTTTCGATGCAGGCTAAAACATATCTTTGTGAATACTGGAGGTGTTTCAGAGCTTTGTTATTTAAATAATAAAGCAGGTAAAAAAATAAAAAATACAAATATCAACTGCCTGCTCATTGTGTTTTATTATTAACATAGGTCACAGTAAAGTAGTAAAATAATGCTGTTCATACTTGTGCACATAGAGAACATACAATATACTGTATAAATGACTCCACCTCCTCTGACCCAACCACTTGATTGGTTGGAAATGAATGGGCACATCATTTGGCCTAGTGTGGCCTGATCAGTGTAAGTTATGGCTGGTTACATGTCCACCATTACTCTACGTGCCACTGTAATGGCAGGTGTCAATATGTAGCTATACTCAGCACTTTAATTCTACACTTATAGTGCAAAAGTACATAATGCTTCATTTAAGTTTGAATATCATCCAATCACATTATAATACTCCAAAAGATTAGATCATCTATTACATCTCGATTAAGAGAAGAAACTCAAGAAAGACATAAAGCTGCATTAATTAAACACAAAGGTGGAGGTGTAAAGCTTTGCTAAAAGTGTGCTCAACACGTTGCAGAAAATAGAAAATAAATTTGCAAGTGGTCTTGTATGTGAGATACGCTTTGATACTGCAGGATACTCAATATTCTCATGTCACAAACTGCCTAGAATCAATATAAGTGCAATATCTGGGTGATTTGTTCCAAATTACTGGTGCATTTTTCTTTCAATCACCAACAGAGTGTTAACGCAGTGTCTAATCTTGGTCATTCCTGGTAATCCCACACCTCGCAAGCTTGTATATTACCATTCTTAATCCTGCACACTGATGTAATGTAAAAGACGCTCCTCACTCAGTTAAATGAAGTGTACAACAGAGCCTACAGTGTGTGGGTTTTGTTAGTTAATCTATCAGTTAGGCCACTTCCTCATCCGCATTTCTCTTGCATGCATTTCCATTATAATGATCCTCAATATTAGATTTGGTTTGACGGTACGTGCACAGGAATGTCACATTTTTAATTCAAATACTTTTCATCAGTTGAGGTGCCCAAGCTGCAGGACACCACCTGTTTGGACGAAGCCTCGTTGTTGTTTCTCTATTAAAAATTAGCTAATTATCAGTGTTTGATCAGCTGTGGGAGTCTTTATCTTACCTTTCACGACAGGTTCCGGCTCCTAGCTGCTCATTGTTCCGGAGGGGGGATAATGAAAACACTCTGGTTGAGTCACATCAGTTCAGGTCCGTCAAAGTGGCTTCCCAGCGTTTACATCCCTCAACGGTACAGCGTCAAGTTAAAGGAATGACCTGAGAAATGAGGAATGAGCCCTGAAACATCACATCACCGCAGCTGTACTCCTCTTGTATCGTGTTGCCCTATTTGACTCATTAACAGGGAGGAGAGAAAAAAGACGAATTAACGTCGACTTAAGATTTTTTTTTAAATGTCCGCCTCTTCACCACGAAGCACGAGCGGTAAAAGAGCAGCTAATTTGGGGTAAAAGCCCAATTTCTTCTTCGTCTATTCTCCGACACTGACGACGCGAGCGACAGGATGAGGCATGATTGCTGCGCGCTCCCGACACCACAGGCTCGTTCTCCGGTCAGACGCTCCGTGGCCGTGGGAGTGAACCGCAATAAGAAATAATTCATGGAAAAGAGGTCGGCATTTTGACAGAGCGAGAACTGCTCCTGTGTGTTGCACATTTGTTTTGTATAAAGCGGGAGAAAAAATAGGTCGTTTCATTCCTGCAACCTCTGAATGAACATGAAGGTATATTTTCCAGGTCCAAGGTCCAATTTGAATGAATCTGAGCTGACTCCATTAAGCTTTGATAAGAGAATAAGAGATGGCTATAACAGCCTATTGCACCCAGCTATAAGTTTCTGCAAAGCAATGAATCTAATGTGTCATAGCATCAATTTTCATTATCCAAACATTTATAAAAGGACTTCTGCATATGTATCAATCGCATTAGTGCATGTTATTTTCTCATGTTATTCATGCTCCTTTAAATGGGCCCCTTTTTCATTGACATTATACTACTTGTTATGTAAGACTCCATCCCTGGATGATTCTGTAAGAGCGGCTTTCCTCCCTCAGGGCTTAGATTGTACCCAGTGAGAAATCTAATAGGCCCTACATGAGAGGAGAGATACAGCGAGGTCCCTGGTGCCATGGTTTTTGCCACTATTATAAGAATTATTTTCATTTTCATTTATTTGGTGGATGGTCTGATGAGCAGCACATGATCCATCTACTGCCCATTCATTAAAACAGATACACACACACACACACACGCACACGCACACGCACACGCACACACACACACACCTGGGAGCTGCCCATATGCACTACACAGCCAGGCCGTTCAGCACTGAAGTGCCTCAAAAAGAAAAGCTGCTCCAGATGCTGAAGTAAAATGTCCCCTGAGCTTCACAGCTGATACAGTCATTACTTACCTGAAGCTACACTGCAGCCTTAAGGTTTACATTCATCTTCTTATCACGTAATTGGACGGCAACAAAAACAACACATTCTGTCTCAATAAATGCTGCACAGTTCCCCCCTTTGCTCACATCATTTGCACATATTTAAGTTTATGGATATAATCTGGATATCTGATAAGCATGAGTGACCGTCTCACTATGGGGAATGCCTCCTGTGTGCCCTAATCAGAAAGCTTAAATAACATTATGCCAGCACTAACTTGGTTGGCACTAGTGACTTCTATGTCAGGAAGGGATAGGACCCTCCTTCTATATAATAGGCTGACATAGTGTCATAGTGTTGCAGCTATTGCCATAGCAAGGATGGTGGTCTGGTAGACACTCACTCATACTAATCAGAGAACCGGAGTTATATCCATACCCTTTTTTCTCATGGTATTCATTTTGTGTCTCACAATGGGAAAAATACTGACAGTTAGCTAGACATGCCTGTAAAGAAGACAGCTGTCCTCAGTGACACCTCACAATCGAGAAGCCACACACCGAGAAGAGCCCACACTGAGGACTGAAGGTGCCAGAATTGGAATTCGCACACAACTCTTGGATAGAAACTCGCTTAAAGACAGCCTAAAAGGGTCGGTGTGCACCAGTGGGACGCAGGACACAGGCTTTCTTATGTATGCTTTTGCCAAAGACACAAATAACTGGTCACCCTGTCTAAAACCGTGGGTCCTGTGCAAATAAATTTGCAGTGCACTGGACACAGTGTGCAAACACCAGTGTTCCTCAAAGAATAAAGGTGGAGGATAGATATCGGTGGTCATTTCTATAGAGGAGCATCAGCCTATAACTTTCAGGATAAAGGCTGGGTTAGGGTGCAGACTGACCCTGACATTCTGGAGAAAACGTCATACATGCCTGATGCACGCAAAGTGCATTGGTCTCACCTATGCGCTTAGCTGAGGCCAAGTAAAAAGGACTGTGACTCTGAAGACTGTTATGGAGAAATTGCTGGAAGTCAATGGCACCAGGTCAGGAGGGAAGAAAGCGTTCAGGAGCCTCTGATGTCTTATGCTGTAATATTTATTGAAGCTTGGCCAAGGAGAATCAGAGACATTTTCACATACAATCGGGTATGCATATGAGTCGGTCTCTATTCTGCCCAACTCATGCTGGTGGTCAGACTTTAAACCCTTACAGATGACGCCACAAATACTTTACACCCAAAATAGTCAAAGGGAATGCATTTACCCATGTTAGTGTTCACCTTCAACACATTCTAGTCTGGAGACACTGTTGTCTGTTCATGCTAATGGAATGTCAACAGTTAGCTATCTATTATGTCTAGGAGGGCAACATTGAGTTTCTTCGACCCTGGTCACCAGGCAGGTCTGAGATAGGCTGGCACCTGCACTCCTCCCGCACTCCAAACAACGGCCTTACATGCCAAAGAGAGAGCGTCTTCTCTGATCTGGCTTAGCACCGCCCATGCGCGGCCCTGTGTACCCAAAGGATAGAAAATTCCATAACAAAGACCAGCTCTCAAACACATGCCACTTATGGTCATACAACATCCTAAATGGAGAGGCTCTGGCACACTGAATAGTGACAGTAACACTGAGTCCCATTCTGTTCAGGTTGCCTGGGACAGCAGTAATGGTCATGCCGACCTGGACAGAAGTTGAAAAATCTCCAGTAGCCAGTGCTTCACTGACTAACGCATGGTTGTCGTGATTATAGACAGACCTCCTTCCCTCACTCTGGCCAGAGTCAGAGGAATGAGGGCTACTGGAAGAGAAGCATAAAGGAGGGTTTTACAGTCACCTCTGTGCCAGTGCATCAACCTCCATTGGGGCTCACTGATTGTGTAAAGAGAAGATCAGGGAGCACAGAGCAGTCTCCGCTGTTGCATAAACATCCATGGTTGCCTGCCTGAACTGCAATCATATCTGTTTCACCACATAGGGGTGGTAAAACAGATATGGTTCCAGTCTGCTTCCAGTCTGCATACAGCAGGTTTCCCCTGAGGGTCTGGCAATGTTTGAGGGTAACCCTGCTAGGTTTGTCTGCATCATCTCTGCTCTTTCAAAGTGAGTCCAAAGAGAGTAATGCTTGGATCAGGCATCATGTTCTTTTCTACATTTATCTGAAATGCAGAGAAGTGTGTGTCAACATCCAGACTTTTGGCAAGGAAGATGGACTCTTCCTCTTCGTTGTCGGACAACAGGAGCTCTGAGTCAGCCAACACTTCCCCTCCTCGTCCACATTGCCTTCCAGAATGGTATGAGTAGCAGTGAAGCCTTTGCATCCCTCATTTGTCCCTTGCAATGAGAAAACAGGGGCCAGGAGCTGGGGGTCTGCCAAAACCCAACTTGGTCCAGGTGTTGCAGCCAAGCCTTCAGATATCTCCACTTCTCCCTGTGGCGCAACTGTTTTGCACATCAGTGGGTCCTCACCACAACAGGCTAGCCTGCCAGGCCTGTCCTGGAAGTTGAGGCAGCCTGAGCATTGGGAGAGTCCAGACATGCTGCACACCCAGGGTAAGTATCCCAGGCAGACATTTTACTGGGGGACAAAGCTTCAGGCCTTTACTGATTTCACTGAGGTTGATAGGCATAGCCCTGATTAGCTAGTGGGCTATAGACACTAGCAGGAGCTATTGCTAGCGTTGCCTTTATTAACAGAAGTATTATTACTACTTCCCAAGGTGAAAATACTGATACTTTTGTACTTTCCTTGTCATAGAACAGTAATGCATATTTTACATGAATTAATGAACTAGCATATAACTGTACAGCTAGGAACAAAATGCCCAGTGACCAAGTTGTGCATTCAGGTATGTGGACAGTTTAGCTTCGTACCCAATACCACAGTTGTCAACAGGATTCTTTGAGAACTGAGAAAATGTTTTTGAATGGCAACTGACACTGTGTCAGCCTATTATATAGGAGGACGGTCCCATGCCCTCCTGACATATACGTCCCTAGTGTGAACTAGTTAGAGCTGTTGTTATCGTGTTGGTGTTATTTGAGCTTATGACGAGGTCATGCAGGAGGCATTCTCCATGGTGTGACACGAAACAAATACTATGAAAGAAAAAAAAAACAGTCAGAATTGTACTGCGGAGAAGACTACACTTAAAGATTCTTGATTTTTTCCAATTTGAATAAGTTGTGTCATTGTCTGAGCACTCATGTTGCTTGCCTTATTGGATATTATGGTTATTGTCTAATGTCACTCTGTCCCCTGATATCAGCAAATGAAATTGGAAATACTGACTGAAAAGACTTTTCCTTTAACATCTTATTCCAAATAGGTCATGACAGTACGTGGCCTACATCACGACTGCAAACACTCACTGACTGTGCTTGAAGAAGCTTTTTCAGAGGTAAAATCCTTTAGATAACTCACTGCAGTAATGTACAGCCTTCATATTTTATTTCTTAAGGGTGCAGTTTGATACTTTCACAGGCTACCCTTACTTCTATTGGAATTTCTTAAAAATTCAGAGCTGAGAAAATGGCCTTTTTGATGCAACACAACCTGAAGAAGGGTTGAATGAAGTGAGGATGAAAACAAGATGAAAGAGTGGAAGTCATTTGTGTGCAACCAGTAGGTGTGTTTGAGAGACCAAAAGAAACGTTGTGAGAAACAACTACAAAGTTTCCTTTCATGATGTCAGATTCACACTTTTTAGCAACTTTAAAGCGAATGACGCAATTTGATTCATAAACTTGTCTGACGGTCATCAGCAGTGGACAGCAGTGTTACATTTCAATGCATGTGACTCTGCAGGAGGCGGCCCTAATCCACATTTATCTTGGAAACTCTTTCAGATGTTCATTATTAAGTCGTCAGGGTAAAGTGAGTCAGGACCAAATCAGTCAGCAGGTGCACAAATCAGCAATCCATTTACAGAATTATAATGGTCATAAATGAATTCAGGCCTCCTACGTTTAATGAGTGGCTTGCAGCGTATCATGCATATTTCTGTTAAAAGTTAAAATAATTTTAGATAAAGCTTGTGTTACATATAGCGCACATTCAGACTTGATAATAAGTCCGTCATTAAAACTGGACATGGCAGGAGAGTTTGTTAAAAGAATCAGACTGTCCATCTCCAGCTTCTCCCATGTGATGCTAGGTGACCTGGAAGTAAAAAGCAACAGAAGGCATTCCCGCCCACTGGCTCCGCTGGCACCAGGCTGCCCCCATTCTCACCGTCAGCTCCAAGATCACACTACATCACACTACATCACACACACACACACACACACACACACACACACACACGCACACGCACACACACACACACACACACACACACACACACACACACACACAAGTAAGCACGGATACAGCAGCTCTTTAATAGTTAACACTGTTTTGAATGTCCTGCTGGCATGCTCCCCTCCAATCTACTATTCCCATGTCCTCTTAGCATTGCCACCTCTCTATGTGGACCAGTCTGTGTGCCTTACATTCAGAGGTAGCCTAATTTAGTAGTACTCCTAGTAAGGTCCCCTGTGGCTGAAAGAAAGGGAGGTTCCAGGCCAGACAAAGTACAGCCCATCACCTACTCCTCTGCAAGGAAAGCCCTGCTGGCTCCAAGCCCAGATAACAGAGGAGGACTGAATGTAGGACTTGTTTCTCTGCTCTGTGAAGGTGTTCCAGGAAGCACAAACAAAACATTTACAAAGAAACAAGGAAACATTGAGGTGTTTAACAGTTTTCTCTGTGAGCATGGTATCTTTGAGCATCTGTAACTTCTGTCGACACACATAACAGAAGCAGAAACCCTGAGAGACGATAGGCTAGACCAGAAATAGTCTGTCTTGGAGGGGAGAGACAGCCAAGCAGAAGAGGGAAGCCTTCGGGTGAAGGTGGGTGGCTCCCAGGGGCTCTATGGGTAGCATCTGGTGGACACCATGGGACTCCATCCCCTCACAATCCAACAGAGAACTTCCCATGATAGTGTCTCACTGTATGGACTATCCTTTCATGTCATGCTATCTCGTTGAGTAGTTACGGAAATATAGGCAGCACTTGCTGCTCTGTCTTTTTGGCTTTCGGATGTTTCTTGCCATCAAACCAAGATTTTACAACATCTGCTTGGACGGCAACAACAACAACAAGATGCTGAGCAAGGTACCTGTGTGCTTGTACGTTCTGCATGTCGAGATCCATGGGAGACAACGGCGAAGGACGTATCTCTGCTCTGTGAAGTGTGTATTTGCTAAAAAGCTTGTGCGCTTTATTGTGAAGCTGTGTCTACTGTCACTCCATTCCCTGAAATCAGCAACAAAACTGGAAATGGTGACCACGTAAACATGATCCAGGTTATAAATTTTCCTTTAACAGCTCATTCCAAATAGGTCATGATGGTACGTGGTCTTCATCACGACTGCAAACACTCTGCACTGCAGCACCGTACAGCCTTCATATTTTATTTCCCATATAAGGGTGCAGTTTGATATTTTCACAGGCTACCCTCACTTTTATTAGGATTTCTTAAAAATTCAAAGCTGAGGAAAAGGCGAATGACTCAATTTGTTTTACAAACGTGTCCAAACCATCATTTCAGTGGATAGCTCTGCAAGAGCCGGCGCTAATCCACCTTTATCTGTGAGACTTTATCAAATGTTCATTATTAAGTCGTCAGGGTAAAGTGAGTCAGGACTAAATCGGTCAGAGGGTGCACGAATCAGCAATCCATTTACAGAATTAAAATGGTCATAAATTAATTCCGGCCTCCAATGTTTAATGAGTGGCTTGCAGTGAAGAAATTAAATGTATTTCTGTTAAAAGTTTAAATAATTCAATTAAATAAAGCTTGTGTAACATATTGAGCAGAGAATCTTTCTTGGGTATGATGGGGTATGGGGTAAAGATGGGTAGTAGGTGTGCAACTTCTGCCAACACACTTAACCGAAGCATTGCCTCATACAACTATTGGCAGATATATTTTCACAAGTGACCTTGAAGTATAATTCAGGTTCAGGTTTCAGTGTCTGGTCTCATGTGTGGAAGTAAAGAACCCTGCTGTCAGAAAATGACTGACGATGAAGATGAGGAGAAAATGCAAAGCGGGTCACTTGGTAATGAAAGCCAAGACTTTTCTCAACACTCTCTCGCTTTATAGTTTATCCTTCCGTCAGAGTCCTTAATGGTTTTTCTCCTGCACCAGAGGATCATTCATCTTCTAAGTAGCCTTGTCAGTCTCTCTACATTGGGATACAGCAGTGAGAGGGCGGCTAGTCCCCTAATTTAGATGCAAAGACATGAGAGGAAATTTGAGATCAGCACTTTTCCTTCATTTCATTATTCTCTGATGAAAAAGATCAGTTTGACATGCAGCCTCCTCTGGTGTCATTGTATGTTGAATATACACTGCAGTTCAATTATACACTTTAATGCATGCATTTCAACATTTTTGTTGCTACTTGGAAGAGAAACATCTATTTCTGATAATGTCATCTCTTCCATTTCAAGTCTGTTCTTCCACATAAGTAACCATGGTTACCATATTGTGTCTCTACATATAAAAGCCAGCTGCTACTTGCTGAAATGGCTGTAGACTCTAATGTTGTTGTGAATAATAAGAAATTATATTGCTTTTGAATGTCTTTAGAACAGGGACAGTCAGGCGTGCCTGTGCTGATGTTTAACATTCGGCAGATGCTTTTCAATAAGCTCATATTTTCCCATAAGTCATGTCTTGCCATCTAAGATGGATCTTGTCTCCCTGTATTGTATGTTCCCTCCTCTCCCTCCCCGTGCTCTCCTTCTCCCACAAGACGCCTCGACTTCACTGGGGTTAAAAATAGATATATCCCCCTGGTGCAGCTTGAGCCTAACTTTATTTTCATGGGGGAAATGAAAAGCACACATACTGCAGGGACAGAGAGAAAAAAAAAACAATAACCTTCAAGATCCAATGACAAATCAGTTTCTGTCTGTGTAAGGAAACAGTATGAGGAGCAAAGGTCCAAACAAAAAGGCATTTTGCTGAGACTCTGTGTTCTTCATAGAGCTTGCTCACTGGGCTTTAATCTTTTAATTTCAGTTCGGTTTTGATCTCAAATTAGTCCTTGCCATCTGTTGCACAGGACTGAAGCCCACCTACTCCTTCTGACAAATGAGATTCACGTCTAAGTGTTCTCAATACCCAACTCAAAAACCAATCCTGCTAAATATTTGAACAGGAGTTTTTATGGCTGGTTAATAATCACAGCCTTTTCAAGTCTCAGCATGGCCATATGGACATTGATTTCTCACTGGCTGCTGCTGACCTCGATTCATCTTTCTGATCTTTCTTTGTCCACACATGCACAAACCCAGAAAGATGTAAATACAGACGCACAACGAGTCCTCAAATCTCATCTGGAGACAGAGGGAGTGAGATGGTGAGAAGACAAAGGGACAAATGAAGTGAATAAGAGGAGCAAGAAAGTGACACTGCAATATAATGGAGGACATGGCGGTAAGCCGGAGAGGGAAAGGAGAGCGTGGTAAGGCAGAGCAAACGCTAGAGTCAGAGTGTGACAGACAGAGGAGGAGGAGAGTGGAGAGGAAGAGAGGGGGAAGGGCGGGCGTGGGAGAGATGCGAGTTGAGTCAAAGCCCCCGAGCTCCCCTGATTCCTCTGTGAAAGACACAGTGCTGAAAAGATAGATAGCGTATGCCCTCTCTGCCAAGGCATGCCCAAGACAATGACATCATCATCATCAAAACTAACAAGGACACGAGGCGAGAGCCCCCGACTCACGCTTGGATCTTTTATTCATTACTATTCACACACTTATTCAGCATTTTCCTTGCGCTCAGACTATCACAGATCATGAAGTCTTTATACTTAACAAACTTCTTAAATTAAAATAGTACTCTTACTTCTACATACAGTCAGACTGGCACTTCGCAGTGATCAAGAATAGTCTTCATACATCAATAAAAATATGTACTCTTACTTTTACATACATATACAGCTATATGTGGATACTTTGGTGCATAGCACAGGGAAAAAAAGAGATCACAGGATTAACAGGAGGCTACAGTTACAGAACAGGAGAGAGGGTTTTTTAGTCCCTTCATACTGTATGTGTTGTGTGGGGTTGATATACTGTTGTTGCAGGCGTTTAACTCTGGTGAGCAGCGGCATCACTGCTGGCGCTCCTGATTTGCAAGTCTCTTTGCTTTACTCTGGAGGTAACGCGCTTTGCCCTCATCGAAACGTCTCTGCTCCTCCTCTCCGTTGATCTGAAGAAAACAGAAAAAACAACAAAAGATTTCTTTTTCAGACACATTCATCATTTACACGTATTATGCACTGGAATGTTTTCCCCTGCTGTTATTATATTAACCGTGGGCTTGAAGCTCTGATCTAATTTACCAGTCTGCGCTATTGTTATTGCCATTCATCTTTCCGATGAATGGTTGACACTTGGAGAGGCTCTGCAGTGTATGCACGCAATAAGTACTGTACACCGGAGAATGCACTTCAGTAAAAGTTGAACAAAACCATGAGGTGATTTGCTGGACCTCGACAACATGTGGATGTTTAGTCGATTATGTTTGTTGGTGACGGTTAGACTTTTGTCTAATACAAACGTTCTTAACCAATAACTCACTCACTCAAAACTCAGATTTCAGTGAAATGGAAAAAGCAGCCCTCAAGTCAATAAATCATATTTTCAGCTGTACCATTGTACTGTTCTGTAGCATCATTATCTACTTCCATAACAGGGTGTTGTAGGCTCAGATTTAGCATACTATATATAAAATATATTGCTATCACACCTAGGACTTCTGGGAAGCCCATGCCCAGGATTTACAGCTGCTATGAATCACTTTTTCACGTCAGTTTTTATTCTGAGCAGCACTTTCAAACTTGTGAAGAACAACTCTCCTCTTTCTCCTTCACTTAGCTCAGTTTGGCTGCTGATTAGTGGGAGGAAGCACTTGCTAGCCTGCACAGTTTAATTAGACTGCTTGGCAACCTCATGACTTAAACAATACCACCAACAGTGACAGTGTCAACACTTACTTTTATGGTGCTCTCCCACTCCCTCATCTGTACGCTGCTCTAAGTGAGCAGGTGAGTGTGTTGTATGTGAGCATGCGCACATCCATGTTTGTGTTTTTGTATGTAAAATATAGCGTTAATGATGAGATTGAGGATCTTTGCTGTGCATACACACCAGTTTGTTGGCAGATTCAAGAGCACCTGCCACTCAGCAGCCACTCTGGGTGCAAAGCTGACAGATGGCGCCTAAAGTTTATGGGGAGAGTGGGGTGACAACAGACATGACAAAACATCATGCCAGGGACAAGCCCAGAGGTCAGCATTCAAATGTGATGCGAATATTGAAAAAGTAAACTATAAGCACAACACTTGTAGGGATAACTTCTCTGCAGAGCAGGTTCAGGAGCATACAGCTGTAGTATTGGTGTGTTTGTTGTATGCTGGTTATATAACAGTCAACATACTGCTCAGTCAATTTTGCTTTTGCCATTCAACTGAAAGTAATGGATAATTCCAGTTCATTGACTTTAAAAAGAGAGAGAGAGAAAGAGAGACAAAGTTGCACCACAGTTCCAGTATGTTCAAACATTTTGCTACTCAGACAATCTATTACTCAAAAAGTTCATTTTCTCGGTCCAAATCCGTAAAAACACGTACGCAACCAGGAACTGTGAAGTCATGATCTAGTGTATGAAAGTTACAAACCAATTGTGTACAGTCTCTCACAGTGTCTCACAGGAAGTTCATGGAGATAAAATCGAATCACAAATTGTCTAATACCTGTAGCGTCTATTCAAATACCAAGAGGAATATCAGTTTGTCCTTTGTGTTGCTGGGGGGCAGTAGTTCATTAATACAAAGCAAGTGGCGTTGCTCTCTGTTTCTATATAACAAATACAGATTTATTGTCATCATGCTTTTCCTACTTTGTCACTGCAGAGAAAGCAAGTGTTTTATTTTGTGGTTACCAACCTGTGACCATGTTGGAAGGCAGGCAGCTACACAAACAAGGCCTCTATGACTATCCACTGTAGTAATAAGACAGGAATATTAGCCGATTAGTTTCCAACTGGACGACAGGCAGCAATATACACAGGGAGCTGGTCATTATAGTGTTATTAAAATAAGTCCCAACAAGGTGATTTGGGACCCTGACACCAAGCAGAGGTTTATTAATCATCTACTTTAACACAGCTACTGGGTGTACAAAAGACATCCATCATTTCGCGCAGTTTGAAATTATTTCATTAAAAGCCTAAAAATAGTTTGGAAGGACTGCAGCTGTGCAACCACAGCAAAACAAAACAAAAGTGGTGAGATGGTGAGACTACTTTTGACCAGAAGAAACAGTGAAAAGTAATAATGTTAAAATTATTACTGGTGTGTTGTGTCTCTTCAGTCACCAAAGGCAAACAGCCACTTGATACAAGCTGACACTAAACATGATAAGAAGTTAACAAAATTATTATTTTTTAGTTATTAGAGTAGCTATAGGTTGAAAGTCCACCATGGTACAACATGGTCGTAAAATGAAAAAATAAATAAAGCTCAAAAAGGCAAAAAAATATATAAAATTTATTTTAAAAAAAAATTCAGCTCCTTGGACCTTTATGGTATATTTACTAAAAATGTCTTCAGGCCCCCCATATTCCTGTTTCTCTCCACTCCCCCTCTCTCTTTCTCCCACTCACGCCCCTGAGGACTTAACCATTATCTAATTACACTTTTAAAACCATAGTGAGCTTCAGCTTGAGATGGTTTAATGAACACACCAATTAAAAGGAACAGTACACCTGACTACTGCTAATGAAGACTGACTGCTAATAACAATATGAGATATCGGTTTCCTGTCCAAGGCAAAGGAAACAGATGATTCTGGCAGAAGAAATATGTGAGACTGATGTGAAGGGTGGGTGAAGGACAAGTCAGTCTCATCTCATATGGCCAAACAAAACTAATAAAGACCCAAATATTCCAGTTATTCTTAATATAATATTTTAATTTAGTAATCAGCAAAAAACCTCCAGACTGAGAAGAAGTAATGCTCACTAACTGATTAGACTTGAATCATAAGATGATTCATTCTGTCTCTACTCTTCTAAATGCCATTTTAAGAAAAATACAATGGTAGGGTAGTTGGCATTTTTTATATCATTGATAATATTGTTTAAAATGGCTTTTTAAAATGGAGATAATGTTTCAATTGAACTGCAACATCAGAGCTATCACATCTACAAAGCCTTATCACTGCTGTTTCTTTGTCCATGTTTATCTCTACGAGGGCACATTATTTGTCCCGTGTACACTTTCGTGCAAGGCTGCACGCCTGCATGCATATGTCATTGGGATCACATTTGCATGAGTCAATGAGACAATTCAACGCTAGGTTCAAAATGTCCTTTTGGTATCCTCGTGTAATTGGTATTCCCACAGTGGCTCCAGTCTAATAACTGTGATTATGCAGGATCATCAACTACAACTGGTGACTCTCGGATGCAGACCCTATCAACCTCGCAAAAAGAAGCCATGCTTGCTTTAAAGTATCTTTAAGTTGATTTGTTTCAGATCCTATTGCCTTTTACATTACAGGCATCATGAAAATGATGCACTCTGCCTTAAGCTGTAAAAATGACATTATCTCAAAACAACTGATACCTGGGGCGTACTGTACGATTTTAGTTATCATTTATAATCAGTTAATTGAGGCATAAGGATTATATCAGGCACAGTATTAGATAATAAATTGCATTCAAAGATGCTGTTATCATACAATAATAGCACTAAGCAGAGTTCCTTGTGGTTCACGGTGCATGTTTATCTTTATATTAGCGTTATATTGCTGATAAAAGAAGTGTACGCTATGCATGTCCAGCATTTTGTTACAATCACAGTAGCTGTAACAGTTAATACATAGCCCATGTTGCATAAAATACGATGGGTCCTCTTTGAACAAGACTGTTTTGGTCATTAACCAAAGTATTGATTAGAATTAAAACTTTGGACTGATGATGTTTTCATATGGAGCAAAGAGAGCCGACAGACCTACAGACGTTTGCATCAATAAAAAAAACAACACATTTGTTACAATACAAAAAATAAATAAATAAATGGTCATCTGCAATAGATCACACTGGAATACATGAAATTAAATTGAATGTCATCCACCGGGAAACACAGACAAAGTCAGACCGCCAGAGTTTTAGCCGATCGGTTTAAACAATCAAGAAAAACAGCTGTTTCACCTGGCAAGCTGGTCGCCCATTAGGTGGACAGCTGAACGGAGTGTGACAAACCAAATGGTGTAAACTTGGAACAGGGACAAGGCTTGTAAAAGGGACTGCTCGGACAAAGCCAGCAAAATGCCAGAGGGGTTCCTTTGTGTTGGCACAAGCTGTTATTAGAGAAAGCACAGGGCGTCAGTGGCATTGCCAAATGCCAGTGTCTCAAAAGTAGCACTAAGCTGTAAGTAAACGGTTCAAGAAAAATAACCATCTGGGCTAAATGGGTCTGGATACTAACCTATATGTTAGTGTGTGACAGAGTGAGAGACACACACACAGGGACAAAGACAGGGACAGAGAGAGAGAGACTCACACACAAAGGATGACATTTTAGACAACGCTGAAAGGTGTTTCATTTGTAGACATAAAACGAATCCTTTTACATACTCTACGCTGGCTTTTACTGAATGCTGAAACGTCTGTTCAGTCGTGATTAATGTTTTATGCTGTCAGTTTTTTTCTGTCTGTGGTTCAGCCAGTAACACAATCATCACCAGTTCTCTAATAATCAGGGTTTTATAAGTAATAACATCATGTATGCAGCTACAATAGGTGAATATTATTATGCGCAACTATCAGATGATCTGGACTAAATGGCCTAGCTCCAGAAGAAAATCAGTAGTACTCATCCTTGTATTGAACTTTGTGTTATAAATTAATACTTTTAAATGCCACGTTTGTTTCTTCACAGAAAACACTGACAGAGACTGGCTGTACTTTAATCTGAACATTATAGCATTATGCATATTTATGAGTAAGTTATATTGAAAAAAACATTGTTTACAGATTCATGGAGTGGATATGATGAGAACAAACATCGGTATGTGCCGATGTGCCGTGCCTTGGATTACCACAGTCAGAAATATCTGCAACTCTGGCACGAGCGTACCCGTTAACCCGTTGCTGATTGTCTTGAATGGGAGGCATCTAAAAATAAATGTGCATCACTTCATGTGGACTACAGGAGGTTGCCATGACAACCAGGCTTGTTTTTGTGTCACGGGAGGCCAGCTGAGTCTCTGCCAGCGAGGAGGGAGGGCGGGAGGGAGATGGTGGAGAATGAAGGAGGGAGTGATGAAGAAAAGAGGGTAAAGACGGGAATATATTCACTAAATGAATGTATACTCTTATTTTATCTTTTATTCCTCCTGCAGAATTTACTGCTGAATGTGTACACAGTTTTGAGCAACAATGGCTTTTTCATTCATACACACTCTGCCCAGTGTAACCTCAGTACAACCACATCTTTCCACCACCAGCTTGTATTCAGGATGCAGTGGCCACTGACTGAAGATTCAAAGTCCTGACCTTCTGGTAACAAGCCAGTTTTTCTAACCTTCAGGCAATAATCAGAAATACAACAAAGACATATGCTGGTCAAAAGTGCTTCCAGACATTTTTTTCTATGCTGTCCCTGTGTGCACATGCATTATTTCAGTACTTTTCAAGGGTACTGCTGCAGAGAGGCGAGGCATCCCCCCTGATATCCTCCCTTCTGCTCATGCTGTCCTCTTTCCCTGCTTCAGCGTTACGCACAGTACGCTAGCGTTAGTGACAGCCCATCTACAACCCCCCACATACACACAGAGTCCCAAACCCCCTGCTGAGCTAAAACAGGAAAATCTAAAAATAGTAAATGCAGTGGGCTCACTCAAGAGAAAGCGAGGAAGAGAGAACGAGGGGGGAAAAGCACCTGCAGTCAAAAATAGCAGAAGCTGTCCCTTCGATTCAGCTATTTATAGAACACAACTGGAGCAAAATCTGCCACAATGTCATGAAAATTTCATTAGTGAAGCTTTGAGATGGGAGTTTTTTTAATCTTTAAATTGAACTGTTGGGTTCATCTGAGCTTCATACAAATATGCCTGTGCTGCAGATTTGGGAGAAATTGCAAAATAAAGATGAGAAAATGAGTCAACATAAGCTTCCAGAAATTCGGTGAACGAGGAGAGAGCTTTGGTAAAGGTAGGTGTGAAGGAGTGGAGAGGGGTGTTACATTTTAACCATTTACAAACGCAGATCCTGTTCTCCAAAGTAGCTTATGAGCTAATCTATGCAAGTTCCAAAACTACAGGTGATCAGAGTCACAGTGCACATGTTGAAAAATCCTCTCACTAGAATAATATCTGGGAAAAGAATACCCAAAACAGTAGAAACAAAATATACATAGGTTTGTTTGTTTTATAATAAGACCGGAGGATTTTCAATACGACTAGATAAAACCAGAGGGATGGGATTTTTTGGGTAAGCAAGATGAGGGAGCAAGGGGGTCTTTTTCTAAAGAATAGAAAATCATACAAGATAACTTAGCTTGATCTTTAAAGGAACAGTTTGGTACCATGTAAGGTAATATGTTTATTTTTGTGTAAAAATATGAAAACTTTTGTTTTTCTTGGCTTAGGGTAGTAACTTCTTTGAGTCCCACAGAGTCTTATAGTAAATAAAAGTCACACACATAACCTTCTTTAAAACCACAACTTGTCCTTTTTACATATTTAGCATACAGAAACCAGAGTGGTATCAATCTTCTCTTTTAACTCTTGGCAAGAACTGAATAAGTGTATTCCCAAAAATGTCAAACTATCTATTAAAAAAGACATGGGAATGTTTTCAAAAATTAACCATAAAAAGCTCTAACATACTATATATAGTAAGCTAAATGTAGCCTTGAATATACAAAGCCAAACCAATCAAAAAAAGTTGGTTAAGAATAAATGGCCGTTTGACATTTTGTGTAACTAGCTACGTTGTCAAGATAACAGACAAAGAAAGTCGTTTGTTCTCTAAAGGAAGTTCTTTGTGGGAACTTTGTTGTCACAGAAACAGTAAAGAAAAGTATTTTCTGTACTTTAACAGAAGCAAAATGACAGAGTCATTCAGAAATATCAATATTGTTATATTGGTGACTCTTGCCTACAACAAATTACAATTTATTTCGCTTTTTCTGTTGTTTTTTAATTGTTTGTCTTTTCAACATTTCCAATCTGGAGCAAAAAAAACCTGTTATGACAAGGAGCACATACGCACATTTATTTGGAATAATAGATGGTGGTAGTGTCCCTAGAGAAATGGAAGGACAGGCAAGTGTTTGTCACGCCTGGTTTAACTCTGTGTTATCTGACTTACTGGGCTAATTGTTGTCATCGTTGCATTTCCATTCCTCACAGTCTCATTTCCACTGTTAGGGGAAATTCAGGTGTTAATTGGATTGACGTGTTAAACCTTATTTCCTGAATGTGACGCATCTCTTTTATACATCAAGGGACTGACATCCATAAATAGGTTTACAGCCGTCAATAGAGTTTGGATGGGCTCCCTCTTGTTTTGGGTCAATCTCATCCTGTGTGTAAGCCCTCAGTAAATGGTTATAAAGCCAGAAATAGCCACGTTTGAGCCTCGCCCTCCTTCTCTCGGCTCATATAAATAAACACGAACGCATTTGTGCTCAGTGATCTGTTCAAGCACGTGCACATCCACACGCAAAGCCCACTCTCTCACACAAACCTACACATGCTTAATTTGTCCTTCTTTTACACACAAACAAATAAACTCTGTCTATATTACATCTCTGGTCCAACTTTTTCTCTCCATCACGTTCACACACACATTTCTGCCCTTGTTTATCTGACATGATACATCAGAGCCCTGGCAGCCAAGGCTCCATTTAGATTCCCATTTATAGTGTTGAAGATGAATTATTAAAATCACCAGGAGATTCTTTTTTTTTTTTTTTACCCTCTCTTTTCATAAAATTGAAGTGAACAGAGAAATTACAATGACTCTAATCATCACTGCAATTCCCTGCCATTGAAACAAAAGCCATGAGCAGCCTGCGTGAGATGGAAAACCAGGTAATGAATGCATGGAGCGAGGTAGACAATGGGCAAACCAAACGCGGGGTTTTGTGAAATGGAAATTGGGAGACTGACTGATGCTTTTGAAAAGGCCGTCCAGCACAGACGCGCACTCGATGCACACATTTCCGTCTAGCACAGGCGTCAGCCTTTAACACGTGTCACAGTGTTAAAGGCTGATGCTGCACCTTTAAGTGTGTGTGCGAATGTTTATGGTAAGAGGGGTCACTGCAGCACTTGGTGGCATGACAACACAGCTATTACAACCCGTTTCCATGCTTCACTCTCATCGACACAGCCAGGCTTCGTCCTGCAAATTTCTTATTACATGCTGTGTTACTTGAAATACGACTGGACGTTGTTGTTTCTTTTAAGATCTGGGGGTGACTTAGACGGCTACATGTACTACACGTGCTATGTCAATTTTCTACATGCTTTGGTTCATTATTTTGGTTAAAGGATAGGTGCAGGTTAATCCAGGAAACAGCTCTGTGCCTGACTTTTGTTGCTTCAAATATGGCTGCTTGGTCTTTTAATGCATTTTCCTGGCTTACTCAGTCCTCTGCACATGCTTAAAGTTTAATGATTAGCTCAGGCACAAACTCGCTGAATTTTGTTCAAGTGTGCACTTAACAAAATAATGACCTGCTGTTGGTCTGTCGAATTTCACTGAAGCTGGCCACTCAGCTCATGCCATTGTTATGGACTTTGCTTGACTAAAAAGCAAAGTCAATGCTATCATTACGAAATTTATCACAACCATTCAGCCAGACAAGGAGTGTCCAGACACATCAAACAGAATATGAATTGTTTATTTTTATCATTATAATTAAATAAATGTTTATGTTAAAACTAATTTCAATCCACTGAATGTTTTACTTAGTGATCTGAATGTGATTTTAATGGCTTCCTTTATTGTCTAAATCCTGCTCACTGACGAGCTGATTTCACCTCGCACAAAAATTGGACGCGTTTTAAAGAGATCATCACAGAGACAATTGGCGCCAGGAAATAATTTAAATGTGCTGAGTTAAACAGATGGCCTGTGTGTACGGTGTTTGCATATAAACAAGGTTTGGATCATCTTGTACTGCCGAGCCAGAACAAACAGCAGGAGTCTCTCTCCAGTCTGCAGGTAAACATGCACACTTTACATCCTGACAATAAACGCTGAATCAGCCAGACACAGATGTCAAGGGACGGTGCAGAGATATTAGCAGACGGCCCTCGGCGCTTAAGGACAATACGCAGACACAGCAAAGAATTTAATGCACTGAAAAGACACTGACGTGCAAAATCTCCAAATAAAGACAGTGTCTTCCCTGCTGTTAGCTTTCTATAAGTCACAGGTGTCACTGACTGAAGGAATGTTGCTATCAGGGCAAACGCTGAGACACAATTGAATGTACTGAATGAGAAGTGAAGACATAACTCAGTCTGTAAATATTAAACTGGGATGTGAGGAAGAATCCACTGCTTAAATTACCAAAGTAATTTAAAGTCGAGTTGACTATAAAGCAATTATCATCACAATTCTAATCTTTTTATATAGAACTTTTTCCAATAGCCTGTAAAAATAGTTTCTGTTGTTTCTTATTGGCAGCACAGAAAAGTAAAGATCACATCTGCTCTGTAAAGTGAAATTTATGTTTCATCATATTTCTTTTATTCAGTAAGTTGCCCCAAGGACAAATTTCCAACTGAATCTTTAGCAGCGCTCATCCTAAACAAAACTGAAAAGACTTTAATGCCTCAGCAGAAATACATGATAAAAATCCATGGCCTGATTTTTTTCACTGTTCAAACTGAGGTACAAAGAAACCAAGGCGTTAAATAAACTTGTGTAATCTGTGTAGATTTTGTCCTATTTAGATGTGAAATGGTGCACCGGATCGAATTAATACCACATTCAGATTTTAATAAATAGACAACTTTAGAAAGCAGGCACTGGATGGTACAAACCTTAAGAGCAGGGACGGGCAGAGGCTTATTGTCCTTGTCCAGGGAGATGAAGGTGAAGAAGGCAGAGACAGCTCGATATTTCCCTTTCTCTGCCTCCACCAGTGAGGAAGCATCTACCAACACTTCGATTTCCATAGACTTGTTACTGATGAATGTAAGGCGCCCCGTCACAGTCACCACACAGCCTTGGGGAGATGAAGAAAGAGATGAGATTAGTGTTGTTTTGACATTCATGCAGTATTTTGGTTTCCTTTTATTAATACATGCAATACACACAAGAAGAAAGTCTCTTTATGTTTGATTCAAGCTACTCTGACCTTCAGTCATCCATAATAAAATAATTTTGTTGTTATTTAAAGGTTTTTAAGTGTAAAAAAAAGTTCTGAGAGCTGAAATGAAAGTATTACATGTGCAACTATCTCACACCAAAAATGATTGAAGTTTTAAATAAGCTGAAAACTTTGAGAAAAGACAATATTCACTTGAAATAATGTAAGCTGAAATCAAACTAAGGACCTCCATGGATAGTTGAACTAAATGTGAAATAAGCGGGTCGACTGATATAGTCATCCAAGGAAAACTTCGAATCTGCTCTTGCAATCTACTTCACACTGTTGCATCATCAACTTCTTTAAGTCTGTTCCACTGGGAGAGGATGATCACTGGCTGGAAGAATTTTGAAAATACAACCAATCAATCTCTCCTACTGCGAGGTTTTCACATTAATGAAGAACGTTTAAAAATAAAGCTTTTTTTGTGTGCTTAAAGTGACAGAAAAGTTAGAAAATATATACAAATATTTAGTTTTTCTACAGATATACCAAACATACATATCTCCTTTTTAACCATATATTACACACACCATGTCCACTGCTGCTGCTTTGATTTCAACCTGAGCCCCATCTAATCCATCGAACATTTTGACTCATCATAAATTTGTGCTCTATTCCTTTTGTCATTCCAGGGAGGTGGTGAAAAGAAAAAAAGTCAACTAATAGTACTGGGCACTGCTGATGTGTTTCTTTATTCTCTTTGATGTGCCAGTACTGTATTATTACTGCTGTTGCCATAGAGACGAGGAGAGAAAGTGTTATCCCTGCAGTCTGAGACAGATCTCAAGTATGTGACTGAGAGCTTATAAAACAGTCAAAGTCATAAATAATTAAATTTGTGCATTGGAAATGAAGAAAGGCTCAAAAATACGTGAAGAGACTCTCTGAGTTTGAAGAGTGTCCTCTCAGTAAAAAACAGTATTGATTGTTTGATTGATTGATCATTGAAATGCTGTTTGTATTCTCCTTGTAACAAGGCAGAAGTGTTTGACACCAGAGACCATTGTTTGTTTCACTCCTGCGGTCATTTTAAAAACTATAATAACTAATAATATTTTGGATTTATCTCTGACCATGCAGCATGCAGTACTGAGAGTAATCCCTGAACACTGTAGACATTTATACTTATTAATTGTTCTTTTGGTTACAGAAGAGGAATGTATAACTGGACACTGGCTCTGCACATAAACACCTTCCGCAAGAAGTCTTAATGGGGTGTTATCCACTGAGTGACCAGCATTCAATGGAATTAACAGGCGCCATCTTTGAGTCTTTAACTCTTATCACACACCTTTGGCCCTTCAACAGCGACATCTGTACTTTGCAGAATACCACGGCCAGTCCACAACATTCTTGGCAGAAACAGGCACAAGGTTTAATTTTTTAGCAAAATAAAGTTATATCTGTTATTGTCCAATGCCTAGATATGACTCGAACAGCTTTGGGACTGAAGTCCAGACAGTTTTCTCTGCACTGGAGAGAATATATCAGCTTTAATTAGATTTTCTTTGGTGAGTGATAAGAAAAACTGATTACTAACCTTATTCTCACCCCTCACTCCGATAGATGTTATGAAATTACATCACCATAATGAGAGATCTTACACACCAAGAAATCTGACAAATGACATGGGTGATGATGGAAATCCTACTAAGTGAAGAAGTGTGAAAAGGTGATTAAGCGCAATAATTGTAAAAGAAATCTGGATGAGGTGCTGTTAAGTAAGTGTCCATTCGTTTCTGTGCAGCTTGTTAACCTGGCACATATACTGGAAGCATTTATTCTCTCTCTTGTTCTCAGTCCACTGAGTGCTTTTACATGTTACCGCCAGAAGCGAGTCCAGCCTCATTCAGGTAAACTATGTCTGCCACAGATGTATCAGGTTCAGTGAAGCGTGCTCTGCTCAATGGCATTACACACAAAAAATGAGTCTTGATGAGACTGGGTGATTTCTAAAGACCTTCATTATCAATAATTCATCTATGCAGAAAGTAGATCTTGGACTTATGCAGAGCTGAAGGTCAGCCAACGAGTCCCATCTCTGAGGAGCTGTTTGATACAGCTAATCTGCTGTGAGGAGAATCTATGCCAGGGCTTCATGTTGTGTGCACTAATGCTGGGATTGTAATACCTTTCAGGCCAATTGTTTTGCTATTTTAGCTACAGCCTACCTAAGTGGAGTTAAGGTTTATCTGTTTCTCTTTTCTGTTTCTGGAAATTGTATTTTTGTATTAGCACGTAGCCAGTGAAGGCTACAAAAGAAGGGAACAAGGCAATATGCAGGTGAAATAACAGCCCTCACTTCAGACAACTTCTACAGAAACACATTAGACAGACGAGATTGCTCCTTTGTTGCTGGGAATCAAAGAAAATGTATTATGTTCAGACACTGGATTGTACCTTTACATCATACATATTTAAGAGAAGAAAGAATCACGACAAATTCTCCAACTTTATGCATTTCCAAGTACAAGGTAAGTACTACTGCTTGTTTAATTAGCAGAGTTACCATTAAGGTACTCACTTTTTTTAAAAAATATATACGTAGCATCCACATAACTCCGAATCTCAATTTGCATTTGGTGGATCAATGGATGCCAGTTACATTTAAAGGGTCAGAGCTCCACTTCTTTTGTTTTCAGGTTATAGTTCCTTTAAATCTCAGACTACAATAATACTATTCACAGTCTTCCCATTCACATGTCGCCTCACTAAACTGTTCAAGTTGTGAAACAAAACCAAGAGATCGATGTGTTTCCACCACTCGCACATCATTCCTTCTATTACTGTCTGCTGTCTGGTACTTATTTGAGCAAACATTACATAGAAATGTCAGGTTTGTAAAAATCATGCTGGATCAATAAAATGAAATTTAAAATCAATGACCAAGAACATCTTTGAGTATTTATGATGCAACGCTGTTCCCTTTATTTCTCTCTCTCACACTTTCTCTCTGACATTTAGTGCTCCCTTCTCCCTCAAATCTCCTTTCATCCAACATTCACCTTCTGAAGTTTTATGCCTTTCTTCTCATTCTTTGTGCCACTGGGCATTTTGCTGTAATGGAGAAGAGCAGTGACTCAACACTGCTGTGGTACATCAATGGCCAGCACCTTGCTGACTTATATTCTCAGTGCCAAATAATACACATTATTGTTCAGTATGACATGGCAGTTACTTTACTTTTGCACAAAGTCTGTGGGTTAAGGAGGGAAAAATGAAACTGTGCAGACGAAGAACAAGTAAAGACACTGGACTCACAAGCTGTGACATGAGTACAGCAATTTTCTGATGTTTAAAACAGTCAACATAGTGCCTCAGCCCCACTCAGGGCAGTCAGACATTAAGGTTAACTATTCATACATCTTCAAATCAATCCACTAAATGTGGATGTCATTTCAGAGCGACACAGATGCTTTAGCTCTCACACAGTGTAGAACGCCCCCGCTGCTGGTTCTATGCCTGGTGGACCGGCCTTAACCTGGTTGGGACCTCATCATGACAACCTATTTTTTACTATATTACAACCATTATAACTATTTATATTATGTTATTATATTATCACCTACCTCTGTATATATTCTGATTTACACTACTGCACTTGTGTTTGTGTGAGTGTGTGCATGTAAACATGAGTGAGCCCTGTGTGAATGTATGTGGGTGGGTGTAAGAACTGGGATATGGACTTGGATATTTGTTTTGGGTATTTCTTCCCTGTTTTAACAAAAAAATATGTTTCTGTATATTGGACCTCATAGATGTTTTTTACCATACATCAAAAAGAGACATCTTGAAGTATAGCAGGTCTCTTGACAGCTTTAAGTGTTGATCACACAGAAATTGTAAACAGTAAATTAGGTGACAAATGAGGTGTGAGATGGAATATGATAGGACGAAAGATTAGTAAATGGAAAAATAGAAAATAAAATTACAATACTAATTTTAATTCAATTAGATTTGCTTAATTTAGTGTTAATTGTATTATTTTTTAATAATAGTTTTTTAATTGCATACATCAATTACAAATGCAATTACTAAATTTTATTATAATGTGTTAGTTAATTAATAAATTAATTAACCCCTTCTCATTACAGAAGGCATTACTGTTGGCACGCAGCCATAGTGTGATTCTTCACACTAACCCATCAGCCACACTGTGTTCAAATTTGCTCTATGATAATTTGTTTGCGTATTCAGTTGAGTTTATGAATGTTCCTGAATTAATCCTGAATTAAGCAATCCTGCTTTTGCATTGCCCCAAATGTTTTAACCATAGTGCATTTTTTTCTGCATTTCACTGGATCAGTTGTTTTACTGTTATTAAAAACTATACCTAACCTGTTCTATTAAATACATTGAATCCACTGTGTCTTTGTGTAGCTGGTTTCATGCAGTTACAGATAAAATATCACTGAAGTGGATCTTTATTGACTCAGTGGAGGAAGTCACTTTAATTTGCTTTGTTCATTCTGAGACTATTTTTCTATAGTTTAAATTCACTGTGTTTTCTCTCTCTGATTATATTCTAGTGTATAAACCTGCCCTGCTCTACAGTCATTTTTCTGCTGCTGAATCCCGTTTGACTTGAATCTGCGTAATTAGTTAAGTGGACGGCTCAGGCTAGACACAGCGGGACCTCTAAAAATTCATAAACAAATCATCTGAACATGCTCCACATGAGCCATGTACAGACACAGACCTCGATCTGTTTAATATCTTGAGGTCTTAACTTCCCATCTCACTGTATCTAATGTTCATTTTGTCTGTGGGTCTGCATCTGTGTGGTCCTCTGGCTTCACGCAGGTTTACACGGCTTACACATTCTCATACTCCTCAGTGTTTATGGCAAAGCGTAGATGGGCACCAAAAGGAACATTCCACCTTCTGTACAAACAGTTTATCATTTTTCTAGGAGTCTGAGCTGAATCTGATTACAAGCAACCAAAGTTTTCTGTCCACTGAAGTACCTCATCTACTGTTCACCTAAAAAGAGAGTATATATTACACCAGTTATTCAGACTTCAGATTGGCTTCCAATGTTATTGTTTGTACAAAGATGACTAAATGGCTAAGCATTAAATTACATTGCTAACTGTTTGTACAATTAGACTGGCAGACCTCTTAGATCCTCTTGAACTAACTTTCTTGCTGTGGGAAACACTTAGGGAACAAACTATCAGAGGATCTAAGGTGTGACCCAACTCTGACTGTCAAGCTTACAATCCTAGTGTTATCTGCTGCCTTTACCTATAATTATTTACATATTTATCTTTACATATTTTATCTCAATATATTTATTTACATTGACTCGTTTAAAGTTCACATTTTTTGTTTTAAAGCACCAGTATGTAGCTGGGCGCGGAATTTGTTTGGTTTGTCCATTCTGGGTACTGTAAAAGCATGATGGTCCCACAGTTTCAGTAGATATAAAAGGCGAAAACATAATGATTCTTATTTCTACTTATTATGTGATTATACACTAATGAAAATATATGAAGACATCGTTTACTCAATTTCTTCCATATTCTGTAAATAGCGCCCCCTAAATCTAACACACTGGACCTTTAAATATACATGACACACTTTGTGCTATATAAATAAATCTGCTTTTGCCCTTGAGAACAGACCAGGTTCAAACCAACTAGCTTTTATATATTAGTGGAGAAGCAGTAATTATCATGTTTTTTGGGCTTTTTGCCCCGAGTTTAACTTGCCAGGCTGGTCCTACCACCTAAGCTGAAATCGGCATATACTTTATGCATAAAAGACACAGTTCAGGACCCAATGATTAATCTTGTATCCGATTTGTGATAACATTAAGACTCTTCACTTCTTGAACTTTTGAACTAATTAACTTTGTAATGAGCGACTGTTAAACACTGCAAAAACACTGAGCAAAATTATACATTAAGAATCTTCATCTTTGTGCTCTTTAATTTACTGTTAGTTTGGTATGCTTTTAACTTGAAACTAAAAGCATAAAATGAAAAAACAGATCCAGAGGTGCAGCCTACAATGCCAGGAGCTGCTGTTGAGTGGCTTTTTGTTTTCATCCTTGACTGTTTTTTTCCTAAGCACACCTCTTGAGTTTTTTGCTTGATCACCTTAAGCAAAATAGGAAATCTACTGGTGACATAACACCTAAGTCACTGTGGAAGTCAGGGGAAATCATGTCACCACCACCTAAACTAGGAGGACAGACAGAGGCAGCAACTGAAGCGACTAGAAGCAGCTGAAAGATGTGGACATGGATCTAAACCAATCTGTACTGTTCAGTTTTCTGGTTCTCAAACTCCCAGAAAGGTGTGTTTGAAATGTGTTAAACATCTCTTCCCTCACGTCTCTCTCAGCCACTCAGGCCTTTCTTGAAAAATGAAAAAATGCATTTAGATTGAGTGAATCTTCCTGCTTGAGTAAAGTTCTGTATTTGAAATATAAACGTACTATAAATGCAGCAGACTTGTAGCTAGCCTGCCTCAGTTGTGCTGAGCTGTGAAGTATAAAAAATGTCCTTTACTACCTCATTACTCAGCAAGGGGAAAGCTGTAGCTGGACATCATATCCTGAGATAATCATAACATCTGAATGTTAGCACTGGATGTCTGGATCACATCATCTCAAGCACATGAACGGATAACACAGACACAGAGCAAAGACAAGGTGTGTAGCACAGCACTTTGAAGAGACTGCTTTCAGTCACTTTTGACATATTTAGATTCCATAAAAAGACCAATGAACCTCCTGTCAAAATGCTTTTTGTCCTCTGAATTCTTTTTCACAATAACAGTATTTAATCAGCATTATTTCAAAAGCATTTCTACCCGATAACACAAGTCATATTTATCAGGTTTTCTGTTGTGTGCAAACAAATTTTCTCAGGTATACGAGGTTATGATGCTCAGTTTCACCTTTATGGGCCCATATACAATGGAGTGAAGAGAAATCATAACATAACATAGAGTAATATTTAAGTAAGTAATATTTAATTATTCATTATCTTAAACTATGAAACATGTATAGTATGTTTGTTGTTTTGATGTTGTTTGTCTGTGAGTGTGTTTGTTCCTTCTCGGATTCATGTGCTTTATCTTTGCCCCTAACTGCCCTGACAAGCACTTTGGGTTAACTGTGTTGTCCAAACAGTGCTGCCAATAAAACCTTTAACCCAGCGTTCAACTTTCAGAATTGGAGAGCAGTATAAATGGTTATAACCATTGCGAGTGGACACTCCATTAAGGTGGCAAAGGCTAAGTGGATAATGGTGTTGTCGAAGTCCTGGAATGAACTTTAAAACAAGAGTCTGTCCACATGGAAATCTTGACCTCACAGATTGGCAAATGCAGTATAAACAATATCACACTTTAACAGCGTGGAGACAAAGCTCGGTAATGGAAAATAGTTAAATCATAACAATGATGTGTTTTTCCAGATGTAGCGGCAGTCCCACGAAACACAACTGGTCCTGATTATCAACAGTGTGACAACTGTTAACTTTGGCTAGACCAATTTAAAACAGCACTGTCTGACGCTCAATTTATAGACTGCTGAGTTTTTCCACATTATCATGTAATTGGGTTTTTAGAGAGGTCATTAATGGGCAAGAGGCAAAAGAGAAAGAGCGCCATGAAAGGTGGAGAGGCGGCTTCGTGCAGTCTTTTACTAACACTGCAGTACATGTTTTTGGAGAGGTACACATCCTTCAACATGTGGATGAGAATGAATGAATGCATGCGTGCATGAATCAGTGACTTAAAGCTCTGAGAGTATTCTCAAAGACATCCTCACCTTTCTTGATCTTGCGATGGAAGTTGATGGCATCCACAGAGGCTGTGACAATGTTGGTGTTGCAGTGCCGAGCTGCCACAATGCCGGCGACCTCATCCATCAGCTTCATGGTTACACCTGTACCAGACACAGTTTTTTATTATCATTATTATTATAAAGTCTGAACATATAAAGTATGGGTCCATCAACATACGATTACTGGTCACCTCCACCCAAGGACTGTAGATGAAATCTATATCTAATGCAACAAATATACTGTGCTGTCCATGTTATAATAAACAATTAAATAAAATAAGCCAGTTTGATACAGTCGAAAGCTCCAGAACAAGCCAGTAAGTGACCCTTGAATTGAGATTGTTTTGTCAACACTTGAAGAATGAACCAGCACTGATCTTTAACCATGACTGTTCAAAACTTCTGATGTTCAGACAGGAACTTCACAGTAAATGTGCCCATTAAGTTGGGGGGGCGTGTTTGAAACACTATTTCACTGAGATGAGATTGTTTGGAGTAAAAGGTCATGGGTTTCCTGGTGTAATTAGAAAACTATCCACCTGAAGCTAAATTATAAGTCACCTTACAATTTCCTCAACATTAGCGCCTCATTCGGACTCATTAGTCCACTATTGATAGCGTCAGCTTACTGCCAATAAGAAGTGTTTAAATAGACTTTCAGCTAACTGATTTTTAACTGACAACATATAATAGACACTTCTGCAGAGTAGTCCAGCTACTTACTGTCCATTTAGAACATGAACAGCATTTGTAATATCTGTTAATGTTTAAAATGACTTAAAGTTTTTCTTCAATGTGAACTCATACTCAACTGCAGTCATATAAATAATGACTGTCCTTTCTAAGCAAAGACTGACGCAGCATGGAGCACCTTGCTATACCTGCACAAAATGTCGAAGGATGTGTTTGTGTTTTTGTGCGCGCAAAGTATGTGACTTTGAAACAAGATATTGACGATTGAAAACATCAGTTGCCAAACATCCAGCAGAGAGTCCAGTAAGCTACATATCCTGGCCAAAAGCTGCAAATGAGAGTGGTATCTCACAAAAAGCCAATCAGTGCATTTCCCAAAATGACAACATATTCCTTTAACCATGAGGGTGATCTTTCATATTTTAAGATGTGAGAGAGCATTGGATAATCCATCATCAAAAAGTTTCCAGAGTACTTTGCCAATCTGCACACTCAAAGTCTGCAAATAATTTGAGAAGAAAGGAAACACTGAGCAGAAAATCAAAGTTGCCAGTTAGAGTTAGGCTTGAAGCCCATTATTTATAAAGCAGCAGAGCTCACACAGTGAACACAGAGGAATTCACAAATCTACACCTGCGTTTGTCTGTGTGTGCCACACATACAGACTTTGCAGCTTTAAACAGTTGTTTGTGGGTTTCTTGCAGAAAGTGGGACATCTAGCACGGAATGGTTGTGTTTGTGGTGAGAAAAACGAGGAACGAGGCAGCATCGGTTTCCCATCTTGGAGAAAGTGTGTGTAAATGTGTAATGTGCGTGTGTTTGTGAATATATGCTCATTTAAAGATATTCAAACCTTCACTAGACACTCCAGTTGTCCTAATCGCTTCCTGAGTTGCTTTTTGTATCTCTCATGCTACAGAAAATCAATAAGTCTGTTTGCTGGCTGGTTTGGCTCCCAGAGGCTCCTACCATCTGTACTGTGTGCCTCTATTTATGACAGCCAAATGCGTGGGTGTACAAACAGAATGTGCGGCTTGCTCCCAAATACAGCATTCAATGTAAAAGTGGGCCCGCTGAGTTGATTAAGAATTCAGCATGCTATTACTTTGACATCTTCTTATCCCATATGGCCACAGCATCACTTCTTCCATGTAATTTTGTTGATAATATTGATAAGTACAAAGGTTTACTTTGGAAAATAAACGTATTTTTGTCCAAGCTAAAGCTGCACCTTCAACAGGATGTTTTTAAAATAGAAAATGGCTTGATGCTAGAGAAATTGAATCAAGCTCTGACTTTGATGTGTGATTAGGTTTTTTTAAACTCAGGCCAGGCAGGGTGAAAGTGGCAGATCTTTTGCTCTATCACATGAAAGGATCCATCACCCTTAACTAGAGCCAAAACCCTGGTGATTGGGGAAGTATATCCTTTAAAAACCCTCTCTGGTTAAGGCTGATGATGCGACCAGTGTTCAGAAAGGTGACAACAGCATGTCAGGCCTAAAGTGTGTGTAGGAAAGGAAACATATCACCTCCTTCCTTGAACCTTATGGAAGCCATTTTTCAAAACCCATCATGTTTTTTTTCTTTCCTCCCTTCTCCGCTATGTTGTGAAAATTGATGGGATCTCACTTAAGATTGAAAATTTCCCCTGGGTACAAGGCACAGCAGGCTGAGGCTATTCAAAGCCTGGAGTGGTCGTGTCTGAGCATGCAACACATAATAGAGATGGATCATGACCTGACAAGATGATGAAATTGAACATAAACGTTGGATTACGCTAAACTGAATCTAAACATTTCGATTAAATTTAAAGACGCATTACCTGAATTTGGTATCGCGGCTCCACAAAGCTCACTGCTGCTGATTTGAAACTCATCTTTGAGCAATGCTGATGTTAAGACTATTGACAGTAAACTGCAAAATGTTATGTTAGGCTTATGAAATTTGAGATAGGTGCTTAAAGCCAGTTAGTACACCTTAAAGTGACTATAATCTGGCTACTTTGAAAGGGGTCACAGTGATGAACCCACAGACCAACTCTGCAGTTCCCCTCAACTCTATGGACCATTATAGCAACTTTCAGCTTATTGTTTTGGTTCACTCTCACCATCATCAGCATTGTTTTCAACCTCAGCAGGCAGCCAACCTGCTCAGCACCAAACGACAGGCAGAAAAAGCTAGTCACTGGCTGGTGAACATGGTGCAGCATTTAACAGCTTACAGTACAAGAGACAGATATTTCCCTCTGGAGTTTTCCCTCACAAAAAGAGAGTGAACTTTGCTAATAATGCTCCATTTAAATGTGCAAATAGGCAACTGTTTGCTACCATCTCCTCCATATAAACTTAAAAGGCAATGATCTGTCAATGTTGTGTTAAAAAGTCTTATTGTAGGTTTAAAAGGGATAAAAGTACTTGAGACCATTAATTTAGTCTACAGTATGAACACTTACATTAACATAAATGTTATCCTTTTCTTTAATTAACTCCAAAAGTAAATCTTGACTCAGGCAGGAATTCTAAAATACTGCCATTTTTTTTGTTTTACACATTTCTCATGGGACTAACATGGTCCAGTACCTTCCCTGAACTCTGGAAGCTGTCCAAGCCTTATAAGTTTCTTCTGCCTCAAACTGTGGGAAACTATTCTCCCGGAAACCAACAAACCATGAACATTATACCAAGTCTCTTGGTACACCAATGTCGCTTCATCTTTAGAATAGAATAGAATAGAATAGAAAATACTTTATTAATCCCAAACTGGGAAATTGCATTGCAGCAATAGCATTTCACCCGTACAATGACATGAAAATAAAATAGAAAAGAACAACCTAGATAAATAAACAACAACCTAGGCATATTAAGTAGTAGTATAAACATAAAATATAAGATGAGACATATAAAAAATAAAAGTAGTAATACAATATAAATTTCAAGTATAAATAAAATAAAATAAAATAAAATATCGGCTTTAGCAAAGTTTGCTGTAATATGCAAATTGCCATTCAGTAATATTAGAAAAAAATCTTAATGGCAATTTATATTACTATTATATTATTATGTAGTAAGAATTAGATTGTATTTTTATCCCATTTCTCTGTAATGGTCATTCAGGTCATTCAAGATAAATAATGGAATCATAAGGGATGGAGAAAAAGCCCCACTCAGCATGCTATGAAATTAAGTGAATGCTAATGTGCTAAATGGCTAGACTGGAACAGTTGAGAATATCATTTTATAACACGACATGAACTCTGTAACTTTATAAGAAAAGATAGAATAAATAGAAATGTACTGAGGACTCGCTTATTTGTGGTTTGGACTGTGTATTTGGAGCAGTGAGAGTGGGCTCCCATGGTCCTCCCCAGTGTTAGCAGCTCTCAAGATGCCTTGAGAAAGCGAGGCTGGTGGGTGTTGGGGGATAATTACCCCAGTTTGCTCATGTTCTTTACTTTACCACACTCCCTAAGAGACTAAGACACAGCCTAAGAATAGCTAAGTAGTAAAAAGCTGTGAGTTTGGGCATCTGAAAACACTGTTGTTTAGCTAGAGTTAGTTCTGATGGCTGAGCTGGGAGGCAATTATGCACAGTAAGTGATACAGGTCTTCATTATCTAAATTGTTGGAATTTTTGTTGCTTATTTTTCCTCACCACGCACTTGTCACATTGTGGGAGAAAGCTTCAGCAATTCCCTAAAATGGTTCATTAGCATTCCTCATCAGCAGCAGCATGGTGACTGTAGATGTAAACGCAGCTGCGTCTTCATTTCAGAGAGGAATATCAACATTTCATTAAGCTGTTAAAGGGAAATGAAGGACAAAAGTGTATGTGACACACATCCTCCTACAACTCAGACAAGTTCAAGTCCCAAATCATGGCAAGAACTTTTCAACTGTGCAATCATCCCTAAAACCTTATGGTAATTACCCAGTTTTACTTTTTGTTGCCTTAACTTAAAACTCCACTAATCAATATTGTATAAATGAATAATTAAGCAAGTCTACATGTAATGTGAAACAGGCAGTTCTATGAGATTTTTAACCTCTCTTACTGGAGCTTAGTGTTTTGATTTTGCGCATATTCCTGTAGGGAGTCCTAATGCCACCATTTCTAGTCGTTTTCTGCAGGAATCCTCAGAGAAACCCTCTGTACACAGTTAGGGTTCGCTAACAAAGTTAACAACTAGCTGTTGGAGAAAGTGGAATATATAGTTTAAAAGAGAGATTTTTTTTAGGACTTGGAGCCAAAAGGAGAGTAAAAATTAGGCTTTCATCATGTTGACAGAAAAGAATTTTCAAATGAATGCTAATATGTAAATCAGCAACTGTTTGCTAACATATATCAGGTTGTGGGTTTGTTTGTTAAGGAGCTGTGCCCATGTAGCCAAAAATGTATTAATACAAGTTTAAAATATTAATCCTAAAACCTCATTTTGATTTTGTTTGCTGCCAAACAACCTTTTAAATCCTAAATGTCCTCTAAATTGTCTAATCTTCACCATTAAGTACTTATTTAAGAGCTTTTATGTATTTGCTTTTTAACAACACATTTATGTAGACAAGTGCTGTGATGCAAGCAGCAATGCTCACACACTTGCTTTCATACTTTGTGCGTAACTGGAATATTAAAAAGGAGGCGCTAGGAGGCAAATCAGGGACAAATAATCCGTGGCCAACACCCGAACATCTGCCCTGACAACTTGTGATTTTGTCAGCTTTCAAAACATCCTGCCATTGTTGTTGTCGTTTGTTCACAGTCTGCTAACCTGGCCTTACATCCTTATATATTGCCCCCCACGTTACATGTGCTATATTGCATCTTGCGGACACATTCCTACCAGAGCTGTGTTGGTTCATGTTCATTTCACAAAAGAATCATAAGATTGTGTTGAATATTCAATGTATCAGGTGCAGTAGAAAGCCCATGAATAAAATGTTGAGCCAAATCAAGGACTGCACTGTCCTTGAGTGCCAAAGATGCTTGTCTTTATTAATCACTACCATCAGTGGAGCTGTTAATGCAACTCCTGCAAAAAAGACCCTCTCCTTGTACATTCGATGTAAAAGGTTGAAGTGAGGCTCAATGTGAGACTGCAAATGAGGACAAGCGAGGCCAAGACAGCCCTGGGCCCAGCGTTACACATTCACAGGGTGACATGGCACACTATGACTCTCTTTGCCGTGGGGTGGGAACTCGAAAGGCAAGTGGAGGGGGGAGGGTCGGAGTTGGTGTGTATGAAGAGGAAAGACAGCTCCCTCCAAATGGGGAAAAAAGGGCAATTAGTAACCAAGTCCCTAGTGCAGCCCAGTTGGCCATGGGGCAGAATACCTCTGTGATTAGATTCCTTCTGACGATTTCCCAAAATCTTCACGCACAATGCTGTCCATCGGCAACAGGCATGAGAACAATGAAGGGAATCTTCCGGGCAGCTCTTGTCACCCATCAACTCTGTCTACTAACTTCAAGCCATTTTAATTAGAACCAGCTCAGACACAGCACACTGCGCAAGACACTCACTGATGTAAGGAGGAAAGAGTGTCAGACCAACAGATATCTACAGCAAAGCATGCATGACCTCTGCCTCTCTCACATTTTCTTTTTTCACTTCCTAAACCTACTCCTTCCATCTTTGTGTTTCCATTTCTTCCCTCTCTTCTCTGTTCTTGCCTTCTTCCTACCTTTATCCACCACTGACAATTCCCTTTCTTTTTCTTTGTCCTTCTAATCGCCTCCCCAACAAGTGCTTTAATCATGGACAGTATCAAACGGCTCAAACTGCCTCCTAATGAGCTGTTACTATAGAAACAGCTCCTGTTAACATTACGACCACGCAGCAACCCACCCACATCCTTTAAAGTCCTATAAGCTAAATATTTTTTTATATATATATATTTTACCATTCCAGCTGTGGAGAGCTTTACTAAACACTTTTAGTGTGCTGCCTTAAGTTCTGCAAATTGCAAGCAAGCAAGTGCTGTCATGGTTACTGTTAAACTGTAAGCTCCACGCACACCACAGGCCTGGGAAAATCACTGAGATACGATTCCCGTAATGGAAATTCTGTCAGATAAAGGGCTTTCAGATAAAATGCACCCCTGGCTGTGATGGTAAAGGTCATCAGCTCCTGCAGATTACTTTTCTAAATGTAGAACTTGGCCTTCATAACAGTAATAAACATGGATGATTCTGATGATTTCTGTTCTGTTCTTAACTGGGTGATGTTCATTTCCCCACTGAAATATCTGCACCATTTTGTGTTTGGATAATATCAGCTTGTTAGCTAGGTAAAATTGATAGCAAGTCCTCACCACTTTTCAAAATGTGTCCTCTTGCCACACAGCTGTCAAAATTTAGACAAGAGAAGCTCTGAGTCTATAAAAGTGTTGAGAAATTCATCTGGATCAGCTTCAGTTCTGACTGTGATTTGACACCAACCTTCTCTGGTTGGAAGTTTCAAATCCAGGCCCTCTTACACCATTCTTTGGGTTGCGGCATTGAATCAATTTGGTGCAGGTCGTTAAAGTTGGCACCTTTCGCATTGATTCTACGTCAGCGTTTAGCACAAGTAAACAAACTTTCCATTCAGGTAATGACCGCTTTGAACGTGGTGAGGCTGCTCTGTTCAGTTTGGGTCATTAAAGCTCCTCTAGCTGAGACGTACAGTACACCTGTGGGAATTGCTGCATGTGTCACAGTGGCCATGTTCAAGTTTCCTTACTGATTTCACTTGCATATAATTGAAGCACCTTCTACCCTTCTGAAGCCTGGATCTCATCACAGAAGCCAGACAGAACTGTGGTGATTTTTTAACTTTTGTTTGATGTTTTTGTAAAAATTTATGCAGATAGATACATAGATACATACATTCTATGACTATATCTCAGTAAATCTATGGTGGCCGTGTGGTCAGTAGTTGGTTCCTCAGACACAATAACATTTGTGTCCAAGAGACAGGTTTCATGGGGTTGTTTACATAATGTTTCTGTTATACAAACCATGGTTATTTTAGTTTATAAAGACATTAAAAATATTAAAATATAATAAATAAGTTTGTTAAAAAGGTAACATGATTAGTCTTTAATGCACCAAATCTACTACTTTAAAAGTGATTTTCCTTTTTTTGTAAGGTTATATTTGTTTAATGCAGAGAATAATTGGTCACATGACCAGAGTTTAGTTGAGCGGTAACTGTGATTTTGTGGGTAGAAGAGAGAATGGATGCAGAGGGAAGACATGCGACCCCCACGTAACTTTGATTATGTGGTCCATGTCTGCATGTGGCGCACACAGTAGTTATATTTCAGTTGGTTATATTGTGTATGATGTAACAGTTGATGTGTGTTAATAAGGATAATATAAAACGTTTCAGTAATATTATTTGATATCATTTACTGTTATGCTAACATGTTTTGAGCCTGTTTTGGGAAATGTATGTTTGAAACTAGGCATTATTTCATTGGAGCAGTGTAGTTACTGTTTCTATTTGTGTTGCCTTATTTATTTCTTATTAACCTCTTTGAGGTCAAAGTTAGTTTTGAGATTCTTATGTGTGATTTGACTGCTGTACCTACACAATTATTCAATCTAATCCTCAATCTAACGGGGTCGGAAGAAGCAGTGTCTGGATGTCCTGATATTCAAATACTCCTCTCCTGAGTCTCTGAAGGGCTCCTCCAGTGCAGCTGATTCAGTATTTTATTTCTGAATCAATGTTGGTTTTGGAGGAGAGAAGGCTAAATGTAGAGAGTGGAAGCAATACACACACACACACACCAGCACACACACACTCCTCACAAAGGTCAATCACACAAGCTCCAGTGGACATATCCTTGTCTCTCTGAATTCCTCTGTCTCAGGCGGTGACATGTTTATATACCCACTGAACATAGATCAGAGCAAAGGACAGATAATATAGAGCCACAGTGATGGATGTGTTCCTGCACTCAGGCAATCCCTGGATCAACTCTATCACACACACACACACACACACACACACACACACGCACACACACGCACACTGACCACTTTATAAGCACAAGTCTATATTTCTTTTGGTCTGTTTGTTTTAATCAGACTACAATGATGTCCACCTGTGGCAATCAACTGCTGTTTCCATGGAAACAGGTGGTACGCTTCCTTAGAACATGAAGGAAGCGAGAGGAGGAAGAGAGGGCATGAGATAATGAGGAGAGGTGGGCAGACAGTAAAGCACAAGCAACGCAGAAAAGGAAAGTAAGAGAGAGAAAAGGAAAGAATGTTGAGTTAATGGGCATCGAGTCAAAGTTTCTGATCCTCTGAGCTTTTCCAGCATTTAGAAAATTCCCGGGGTTTAGCACGTAGGAGACTTTCTTTACATAAACAGCTGTCTATCATATGAGGAGCAACTGAGGCCATAACCCCTGATCTGTCACTGTAACCCCACAATAATAATATAATAATATACCCACAAACATGTTATGTTATTATATTAATATTTTTAAGACAGCATTCAGGATATTTTTCTTTTCTACTGCCAAGAACCTGCCAAGCAGCACAGGGATGTTTTATCGGTTAATCAATGTTGACTCCACTAATGTGATCCATTCCACACAAAAAATCCAATACAGTCACTCCTGATGGTATCTAGTCGAGCATATGGTTTTGGTTTTATGTGACCAGTTTTTGAGGTATCTGTCCACCAAAGTATACGAGGATAAAAGGAATTTATGGCACTGCTCAAGCCACTGGAAAACTACATTTAAAGGCTAAGTTTTCATGCTACGAAAGAGGGTGAGGTGCGGAAGTTGCAATCAGCAACTACACACTTTTTATTATTTTTATTATTATTTTATTATTATTATTTTGTATTATTATTATTTATTTATCTTATTTTTTAATGTATCTTTTATGTTTTTATCTGTATCTTTTATTTTTTTTATCTTTTCATCTCTTAATCTTTTATTTTTATTGATAGTCCTTTTATCATTTCTTTTATCATCTTTGAATCTGTTATGTTTTATGTTTTACTTTTCTGTATCTTGTCCTGTGTGGCCTTCTGTTGGGTCTGCTGCTCTGTAAAGCACTTTGTAAAACTCTTTTGTAAAGCTTTTTTTAAAGGTGCTACATAAATAAAGTTATTATCATTATTATTATAGATGCCACTAAATCCTACACCCCGGTAGCTTAATGACAGCAACTGTTTATGAATGTCAGAGATGGACATCTCAGAACCTTGGCAAACTATCTGCATGGCTCGATATCACTGGCATGAATGAAAAAATGTGTTTTATTGTGTTTGACAGGTGTGTTTGTTTTTTGAAGTCAGATGATTGGATAAATGATAATAGAATTGATGCCCATGCAACCCAGAAACGGATGACTGTCAGATCATCCCTGACCAAATAGATGGTGTAACATTGACACAATTGTATTAACTCACATTAGCATCAGTGACATAATTGTCAAATCTCTGGATGAATGGACCTGGTGTCACATTTTCATTCCGCTGTTACCATCTGCTGTCAGTAATTCAGGATTCATCAATGGAATATTTAACAAGACCTAAAGAGGCGGCGTTTTATAGAGAAAATAAAGGATTGTTTGCAAGATGCCCACCCACTGCGTCCATTTATAATATGAACATGCGTGCATGTGTGTTCTTTACTGTTCATGTGTTTGTGCATGTGCTTTATGTCTCCTTAGGCTCAAGCTAAGTAGGCCACTTTTCCACACCACAAAGGGAGAGACATACAGTCAGTGAATCGGCTGTCATTGTAATGTGGAAGTCTGTTTGTTTTTCTCCAACAAGAGTATAGAGGGGGGAGAGATAGTAACACACAGTAAGAGCAAAAGAGGGAGCGAGCACCCCGGCTGCCTGACCTGACTCGGTTATGTAAACAAAATAAGTGTAGTGAAAGCAGCAGCAGCAAACAACAGCGAACACTGCCTAATGAGCAATGGCATGTAAAGGCAGAGAGAGTAGCGGTGTGTGTGTGTATTCTAGATGACCTGCATGCTTGTTCCACAGTTGATTTTTAATTGGACAGATTTCTCAGCAAGCTCACCAAATTAAAAAGGCAACCATGACACGTACGACACTTATCTGTCCCGCCCTGCTCCCTCCTCCTCCTCCTCCTCCACCTCCTCCTGCCGTCCTGTCTCCTGTTCATTACCTCACTTTCTCAGTCAACATCTCTCCTCTGTTTTTTTTTTCCTCACTATCTGGTGTCTCTCTGATGGCCTCTTTACATAGCTGACCTCAATAGAAATGGCAGTATGACGCAGAAATATCCCGCCAGAAACAATAAACCACGACTGATAAAAAAGCATCTGCTCTGTGCTGATAAAATGTTGGATTTGTTATAAACAGCCAGAAAGGTTTCCAATCAGTGTTTGATTTTTTATGTTGTTTGGGACATCAGATAACCAGATTTTTGGTTACAGGTGGTTAAACAATCAAATCTGGATCAAATCCAGCAGGATAAAGGGCCCAGAAAGAAATATAAAACAAATGCAAAAAAGTGAATATATTTATTAAGGATTCTGAGCCGCATACAGTGCCTGGATTAGAGGGCTTTTTGTGGATGTGTGCAGATAAACCTAGACCTGTAAATGTTGTTTTTTTTTAATGTACCATCCAAATAATAAAAAGCTTTTCTACTTAGGATGATTATAATTAATAGGCCTGGTCAGAAAGACGAGTCATCAAGGGCCAATCTAAGCCTCTGAGGCGTCTAGCTTGTCAGTGGAGCGCAGACTTGGAAACAGCATCAGCACCATAAAGTCCCACAAAGACTTTCTATTTCCCATTTCTTGTTCTAGATGTCTATTTCCTGCTTCGTCCTTGTCAATCTGTTCTTCACCATTACAGCCATGCTCACAACAGCACAGATTGCTGTCAATGCACAAAATTACAACAACCCGAGCAGTCATTTCAGCACAACACAACAGTTCACGCACAAATACAGAACAATGATTTGTTACAACCCCACGTAATCACTCCCAAATACATTTCAGAACTAACAACACATTTTTATTCTTACATCCCTCATGAGAACATAAGTACTAAAAGCCATAAAATTCTCTCTCAAGGACGTTTCACTTTGGATTAAATTGAGCAGTATTTCTTCTTCTGTGCCTCCGCTGTGTTGTCACAGGACATGCTGTACCAGCATACAGTCTGGAGGTTAACGCCAAAGGCTATGAAACTGGGAGGAACCTTGTCTGCGATTCATAAGCAAACCACTGAAGGTGTAAACACATGTGAATGTGTACTGCATGCTGCATATGTGAACGTGATTGTGAAATGCCTGATCAGTCGTTACAGATGTTTTTTTTACTCCTCGACTATTATCTTTCCTTTCCTCAACTATATTAACTATCTCTCTCTTTCCACCCAATCCTCTGTGTCTTTCCACTCTGCTGTAGGTGTCTCTGTTTAATCCTATCCCCTGCAGGATTTCCATACTGTACGAGGCTGTGGATGGTCAGATGCGTCTCTCCCTTGAATACCAAACAGCCCCATGCTGTTCACAAGCTCTTTCTTTATATGTGAGAATCAAAAAGATATCTGACTGATCTGAACGATACTGGAGACTTTGTGGCACAGGGTGACTTGGAAACACTGAGCTAGTACTGTATCAATCACACAGTGTGGTTACACCTATGAACTTAAAATGTTACTTTGCATTGATCTAAATACTATAAATATCAAATACATTTACACTCTATACTTCAGTGAAGTCAGTGTATTAGTTGGTGGTACTTTAACACATACTTATCTCCCCTTGAGATATACACATATGTGTGTGTAACACTAATATTTACATTTTCAGCAGGATCAAACACTATGTAAACAACACAGACACATACAGTATGTATGTAGTGATCACAAAAGACCTACTATATGCTCCTTGCATAGACAAATATTTACAATTCACACTGAAATCATCAGTGTATAGACTGTTCTTCTTGCTAACAGAGAGTACAAAGGTTGGTGAGTGTGAATAGAGGCCTCTACCATGAAAAGGTAAACGTAGTCACACAGTGGTCAGATTAATTGAGACGAGGAATTGCATCCTTTTCTGTTACATTAACATTAACCACTCCTTCTTGTTTTTTAATACTTTGGCCACTGGTGAAAGATGAATTAAGTTTTTTTTTACCACAAGGGGGCAGAAAAATTCCAAAACAAGCAACAGAATCACAGATCTGACATACTATAAGCCAACACGAGCATCCAATTGGAGTCATGTTTGCTTTTTCATACTGGGCAGGGAGTGTACATTCAGCTTGTCTGACCATACAGTGTTTTGCAGGAGAATCAAAACAATGAGTTAAAAGTGGCTTAAAGCTCATCGGTGGTGCAGAGAGTTTGACACCTTTCACATTGCAGGTAGTGATTTCATTCATTGCTTCCATTGTCACAAGAATTGCTCAGTGGCTCATAAAGATTTCTCATTTTTCTCAGCAACACGTTCTGGACAAACTCCACAACTTTCTGGTGTTAAGATATAAAGTCAGCTGTCCTGCAAACACTCTGCTCACCCTACAATCCAGAAATAAAAAAGAAAACAGTTAGACTCACCTCCATGAACATAGTTGTGTAGAGTGCAGTCAGAAGGGCCCACCAAATGGATCAGACTGGACTGGCTGAAGCCAACAGTGTGTTGTTCTAGATGCAAATACAACAAAAGAAATGTGAAAAAAAAACACACAGAATTTTCTCCTTTAAAAAATTTGCAAGTGCACATTTTGTCTAAGCAAGCCAACACAGGCAAAAACATGCTTCAGTATGCTGCCCTGATAAAGTCACTGCAATGACATGCAGCCTGATGAACAAGTTAACATACCTTTTTGTAGATCATCTGTGGTCATTATAAAAAAATGTAAGAATCTGTTATTTATTTTATTATTGTGACGATTAAATCTTTGACCAACTCCACTGTTATTTAACAAAATCTAAAGTTCTTTCTTGTGTCTCAGTGTTCAGTGTATTTAGTAATAATTGCAAATGCAAATAAATGTTTCACAGGATAACAACAGAAAAATCTTCTTCATCTAAATACCAAGCAATTATTATTATTATTAAACAATTATCAGTATATATATATATATATATATACACACATATATATATATATATATATATATATATATATATATACACATATATATATATATATGACAATGAGAATATTTGACTTTATGGTGCAGTTGTAAAAGCTACAGCGATGGAAATACACATATTGACACAGAACATGTTATCTTGTATTATGTGGATCTGAATGTTCTGCTCTTTAACCACTACTATTGTGTAACAGAACTGTACAATGACATATGTCTGTGTGTGCAGTGCTTATGCGATACGTTGAACAATATTGGCACTCTTGTTGACAATGTCAAAGCATCAATAACAGAGATAAGAAAGAATTTCAGCTGATATTCGCTGATATTCAGTCCACGGCAACAAGAATATTATCTACACCTCACATTTGTGTTGTATGTTACCTGCGTGTTAGGATTTAAAATGATTTTTTTTTTTCTTTTCAAGCTTTATTTTCGATACAGACAGCTGAAGAGTGACAGGAATGTGGGGAGAGAGAGATGGGGAATGACATGCAGGAAAGAGGAAACAGGTCGGATTCGAACCCTGTGCTGCCACAGCAAGGACTGAGCCTTCGTACATGGGGCGGTTGCTCTACCAACTGAGCTAAACGACACACTGCATGTTAGGATTTAAATGAGGTCTCTGGTGTAAGATGTTACCTGGGTTGGGTGGAGGTGGCATCACCTCTTCAGTCCTTGCTTTGGTCTCCTGTCTCTCCATCTTCTGAGCCTCATAGCGCTTTCTGCCCTCCTCCTCTTGCTCTGCACTGGCATACTATCAACAGGATATATACAGCATGAACACATGAATACATATCCATCTGTCTCCACACAGGTGCATATAGTATAAATGAATGTTTCACATTGAAAACAAACAAGAGAAGTGAAAGGAAGTGGAATGGACACGGTAAATTTTAATATTTGTCATCTTTCCTCTCTCATGGATTACCTCTCCTTTAGTTCTCCTCATGTCATTTGCATACAGAGGGACAGAGACAGATAGAGACAGAAAGAAGCTGATAGGTGAAATGCCAAACTTCAGTAAATGAAGGTCACAGCAACCAAGTTTCCATGTACCTTGATGGCCGGCACCTCCATGATCTTGTCGACATTCTGCAGAGAGCACGGGACATACCACAGTGCTGCCTTGTTGGCCAGCTTTTTGGCACCTGCAGTCACAGAGAAAAGGTTGAATTCTTGTACCGAGGAAAATGTCAGTCAGGACTTTTACAACAAACAAACTGATAGAACTTTCTCTTTTTTTTTTTGTTCTGTTTTCCCGGCTGTGAACCACTCAACAAGTTTTGACATGTTCTTTAAAATAAAACAACAATGGAGCAAACAATTTTCAAATAGCTGTTGTCAAAATAGACACTTTTATTAACACCCCAATAATAGCAAATCTAGTTTTTAACAAAATCCAGAGGCGCTGCCTGAAGATTAGTCTTTCTTCTGCAAACAAAGGAGCAGAAAACAAATGAGGTCTTTGTTCAAAGACTAGCCATTCATGTCTCTTCAGAACACATGCTCACATTCACTAAACTCGGTCTCTCGGTTAGTGCGAGGTTTAGCATAATCCCTAAATCCTGAAATACAATGACAACTCACTCATTAAATTCACTGTACAGATATTTACATTGTGACGTTCTTTCTTTTGGCAGGTTACATTCTCCTATGTCAACTGCCAAAAGATACAGAGGCTTGTCTTAGTTTTGGTTGATGAGGTGTTGGAAGAAGGACTGAAAAAATTCAATATCTGACCCAGTTATCATTTCAGTGCAACTTTCACCAAAAAAATGACCAGAATATATGTGGGTGTTAAAACTGTTGGTGATAAAAGCTATGTCAAGAAGTGTCGAATAAAACTGCTACAAGTCAGCTAAACCAATCTAATGTTCCTAAGGTCAGTAAATAATAGCCACTATTAGTGTATTTAGTACTACTTTTGAAGTAATGGACAATTGTTTGAGAAGTTTAACTGTATAGATATAACATATTTAAACTCTTAGATAGTCCACGATATTTTTTGTCTTGCGTGTGAATATCTTTGAAAAATGTTGGAAATAAGTACTGTCACTTTAATATTTTATCCCCTAGAAACTCCTCCCTTGTGAATCTCTAAATAAAACCATCTTCATCATCAATGAGTGAAGTACATGTACGCATCGGTCTCCCAGTGCATAAATATAGGGTCTGATATTTCCATGTATTCGGTGGTTGATATAGCATTAGCTCTGCCTTCCCACAGAAAGTTAAGAACCAGAAGATCAGAACACAAAACTCGTGGAAATCACATCTCATAGCAATCAGGCGGAGAGGTTGCCATAGTGATATCTGTTCTATTCTGCCTACACTTTTTCTCTTAATTCGCTAACAGAGAGAGAGAGGGGGGCTATTTTGAGGTTGTGTTGTTATGGCACACAAGGGAGGCGCACAGATTAAAGACAGCAGAGGGCCAGCAGGTTCAAATGAAATCACTGTCGTAATGTGTTAAAGGCTATTACTCGTGGCTGCGCCATCTGATAAACTTAGTGGGTTATTGTGTCTCATTAGGACTGGTGAGGCTTCAATTCTGAGTCATTTCATTGATTTTATAGATTTCAAACAAAAAAACGTTTTCTTTAAATGTTGCTTTGCTCATATTTATACTGTACATGCTTGTGTCAAAGACATAGAAGCTGTATAAAATGTGCATTGCGCCTACATGGACAAAAATAGGACATCTCATAAATTAAAAAAAGCTTGATGGAAATGAAGAATTGTGACATCACTGTGCACACTGTAGTAAACCAGAAGAAGAATGTGAAGTTAAGAGAAGAGAGTGGGAGCAGCAGCTTACGGGAGGCTACTCTTAGGGAATAACATTTGCATTTTACACCCGAGTTAAAACCGTGCAGACAGCCGGGCCACGTTGCCATGCCGACCGCGCTTCTCTCCTCCTCCTCTCATTGGCTCCCACCCTTGCCAGCAACCAGGAAGTTGCCCACAGGAGAAAGGCATATTTACATATCCTTGACTCTACCAAGACTGAGTGATTCCAGTCTATTATTAGCTCCTGCTGGACCTTTTAAATAAACTGTGTTTAGGATGGAGGGAGGAGGAGGAGGAGGAGCGAGAGAGGGACGGAGGGTGAATCACTGGAATGAACCGGCCAGCTAAGACCCATCCCCAGTCCGACTAATGACCTTTCTGACCGGAATCTAACCAGGGAACTGGCTTTGAATTTCAAATCCCTCTGCATCAAATGAAGGCAATGTCAATGTTTAACCATGTCTCGGACTGGACTCATCACGTGTGAGACAGACGGTCATAATATGCACTTCTACATGTCGTATATATATCCCACTTCAATTCCTCTTGTTTGTTTTCCCTGCAGACATTTTTTAGCCTACAAGAATATTTTTCTCGTATGTGTTGATTTCTTTGTGATTACAGAGAACTCAGTCACAAAGTCGGGGTCTCAAGTAACAGGAGGGCCAGCTGGCTTACTTAGTTAGCATTAATGAATTAGTGAATATGAAGGTTTTGGCTGCATCCACCCTGAACACAAGCTCCACAAATCTGCTCACTCAAATTTCCACACTTAATAGCACAATGTTCAATAAACTGGCTAGAAGAACAGTGAGTTTGTGCATGGTTTTTCAAGTTCATCTGGTGGCAGCTGTAAAACAAGGAGCTCAGTGAATGGAAAAGGACACTCTGGCAGCAATGCTGATGGCAAATGGCAGCTGGCAGTGGCAGGTACTTTTTTTCTTTTTTTTCTAAAATGAATGGTATATTGGTGCAGCAGTGTGTTGAGTTCATGAACGTGCAAGAAGACAACTGCATGTGACTGCTCACATGCAGTTGTCTTGGAGGACTGTACAGCAGAGCATCACTTGGCTGATTTTACAGGAATATACTGTCAGCAAAGAGCAGTTATAAAACATACTGATGTAAGCAACAATGGAAACTACAGCCTCAGAGTCTGGCAGTCTGGTGTGGGACAAACAAAAACAAATCAAATTCATCTCACTGTCTGGCAGTGTCTGACTGTCTAACCCAAAAACTTTCAGGTGATTACAGGACAAAAATCCAGAAAATCGAGTATTACTGTAACTGCAAAACAAACCAGCGCTGTCAAGCAGGCTTAGACAGACCGTGCTTTTATTAACTATATGATAGGCAGCAGAATTCCCAAACACTATGCTCTGTCATATTTAATTAGAAATTTGAGCCTTTTGGAGTACTGATTTGAGTATTCACATGGGCACTTAAGTAGGGGGAATCATCCAATCCCCTTTAATCTACGTTTAAGACATCAATCATTTCTTCATACCATTCTTGAAATTTCTCACATTTCTCAAAGACTTTGTACAGTCTGTACTATCCCCAAATCTTTTAGCGCTTATATTGCTGTTGCTTTGCTACTTTTTTCCCCTCTCTTTTTCCACAATCACTCTCCCTTTCCGTCCCCTTCACCCTCATCCATTTCTTTCACCTGGAGCAGTTTCACATGATTTATCGCTGTATTTTACTCATTCACTCCTCTGCTCTCCCCCTTGACTCTTACCCATTACGCTTCATTCTTCCTCCGAGAAGAAAACCACACTTGTTTTCTTTTGTCCTTCCTGAACAGTCTTTCCCAGGCTCACAGAAAGTACAGTGAGTATCGTTCTAGTGCTTGATCGCCATGATCAAAACCATAGATTTTCCATTGTGCTGAGCCAAGACTCCATTACGTTTAACTACACTGTGGGATGTTACAATCTGATAGGAATAGATTAAAGAGTTTTGGGTTGGAGCATTTTGACTGGAAATAACTATCTAATATTACCGCAACTGTACAAGATCTAGTGTTGAATATTGTTATTGTGGGCTCCACATTTGGTGGATTGCACAGTGATTCTACATAAACATAGCTTTCTGTTGTACTCAGATGACCTTTAATTTGTTGTAGTGTTGTCTGTCCTGCTACAGACCTCAGTTATGCCCTCAGGAAATGTTCCAAAAGTCAAACCAGCCTCATAATGAATTGTTAGAGGTCTTACAGTATTTTTTTAGTTTTGAATCTTTTATTCAGTCTTTAAATTTAGATTTGATAGATTGCAGATAAATTTACACGTCTTATTTCTCCTCCTGTGGGTGTTAATGACTAATTTCACTAAAATGACTAATTTTGTTTAATTGCAATGAGCTGCAGCACTGAACTATTATACCGTTTTTTGGTTGTGTTGTGTATGTTCATGTAGCACTCTCTCAGTATGTGTGTGACCCACCACGATCATGGCAGGAACTGTCATGCTTATTTTAAGCCTCAACCCACAATGCACTGCTCTCAGCTCTGTCTATGCATGCGTGCGTGTCCGTGTGTGTGTGTGTGTGTGTGTGTGTGTGTGTGTGTATGTTGAGGGGGGCACGATCTGCGTATGCTGTGTTTATGCAAATGTGCCTGTGTGTGCATGCAATAGAAATACTATTACCTCTGCGGGACTTTTGTGCACATGCAGTTTGCTAACATGGATCCATGTATATCATGTAGGATCTGTGTGTGTGTGTGTGTGTGTGTGTATGTGTGCATGTATAGTAATGTACTGTAAGTTTATGTGACTGTGTACAGTTTTCTAAGTATGTACGTGTATTTTCATGCATTGCTATATGCAAATCCGTGTGTGCCGATGTGTGTGACTGCGCATGTGTGTATGTCAGCGCGCATGTGCAGTCCCCCCAGCGGGGACAATCATCACGGCTTGTGCCCACAGTAGGCAGCCTTCCCCTGGGGGGGCGTGACTGAGGCCTGCTTGACGAGATGCTGCCTGACTGACTGTGGAACCTGGATGCATGCCTCCTCCCCCAACACACACATTTCACGTGTGTTAATATGAATGCATAAATACAAAGACGCATGCATACAGAGCATATTATACATACTGCTACAGTATACGAGGAGCATGCTCAATTACATAAATACAAAGCTGCCAAAACACAGATACACAATGGTGCATAAAAATAAAGATCTCATCTGTGAGTCTACAAACATTCTCTCTTCTGTGTTCCTGTTCAAGCCATGCTTCACTTTTTTCATGGGAAAAGATCTATTTAAGAACATGCAAAACCCTGCCAGTCTTACATCAGTATGAGACTTGTTTTAGAAAGAAGGGGAGTGTGTGTGTGCTCAGTGTGCATCTGTGTGGGTGTGAGAATGTGTAGGTGTGTGACTTTTTCTATGCAGAATGTGTCAGCATGTGCTTATCAGGTTCTGTATGCACGCAGGTTGTCCCTACACAACCGCGCGCGCACGCGTCAGTATGTGTTGGGTACATGCAGGGCGTCGTGCCTGAGCATGTGTGCAGGTACATCCACTTGGCGTCCATGTCTGACTGGGCCACAGTGTGTGAGGCCTGACGCTAAGTCGACATGACAGAAGCAAATAATGTCTGCTCCCGTTATCTTCTCTTCCCCCTCGGCCCCGCAGGAACCTTTTAAAGGGCCAAACACTGATGAAATCACATACATACTGTGTTACACACGCACACACACACGCGCACACATATCTGCGAAATTATGCATCTAAATGCAAGGTGCAAAGAGACATCCACATGTAACTTTCTCACAGTTATTGACATCTGAATGAGCTCCTGCACAAATCCACCATCTGAAACCGAAACATGTACTCAATCATTCATTTACACAGCCCCACATACTGTGCATAAGAATGAATGAATTCCACTAAGGTTTGGATAAAAATAAATCTATAAAAACACATCTATACTTTCATATGGATACCAGCTGTGTCAACTCAAATGCACACACCAATACACTTACACAAATGTGACCTACTTTCTATGGCTGTGACCTATAAGACCACCAAGGCACAGCGTTGCCTCTCCTTTGAGCGTTGAGTTCGCCTGTATTTCTAATTTGAGGACATAAATTAATCTTCTCACTCCACACAGTACTGGAAAATAATCTTTACTCTTCTTCTAATTTGTTTTCCTCTGTTTGGAATGGTTAATGATACATAACGCTATTACATATAAATCGCAGTGACAGCAGTTTGCATATATAATTTGGGTTATAAAGTGAGCAAATCCCATCACAGATGTTGTGTTTGGCCCACACAACCTCCAGAGAGCTCAGTAGGAAAGTACAAAGCTACACCCACACTGCCCTGACACTGAACCCGTCCTTCGACTTCAGAACAGTTAACTCTGTCTTTCTTAGTTATATATCACAATTGTGCACTTCTTAACTATGAATATTAGAATTTCATTTCCTGAAACTAAAACATATTAATGAATTATGCAGCTGAGAATTGGTGGATCAAGTGACCTGCATCTGTTTTTTTTAATTTTAGAATAATGTACAAGCACTTGTGGACATAAAATGCTAATATGGTGAGAATGTATGCTAATTTAATTTTTTTTAAAAGTTAAAATACGCTTCTAAAAGTGTAAAGTGTAAACAAAGTATATCAAGATGTCTTGAAAAAACACAGGTGGTACAAGACCATGTAAATAAATGTAGTATATAGGGATAAACCCATGTTATGTTATGTTATATTAAGTTATGTTATGTTATGTTACCAATGTTATCATGAACCATAAATCCTGTAATGTGCATCAAACCAAACAGTGCTTTGGGCATTCTTTTCATCAGCTCTCTTCATATCCCCTCTTCGGGGTCCTTCCTGACAGGTCATGTACTGTAGCGGACTGTCCGTGCCGATGCCGGTACGTATTTACGCGGCTCTCCACCTGTCATCTCATATCTCTGCCTCCGCCTCCGTCAACCTGCTTCCAGCCCAGCAACCAGCCAACCAACCAGTACAAGCCTGTTGCTAGGGCAACGGCTGTCTAGGGGATACTTCTTTTGTTTCTCACACCTCCTTTCCTTCATCCTTCTTTCTATATCTTCCCTTCTCTCACTCTTTCATTCACTTTCATTCCCTCTGCTATCTTTTTGCCTATCAATATGTCTGTCTACTTCACTCCTCACATCTGTCTCACTCCCTTCCTCTCCCCTATTCTCCCTCTTTCTCTGTCTCTCCCACTCTCCTGAAGACAGACAGGTTTCACCGATGTGAAAGTACCTTCTAACAACAAAGACCCCAACACCAAACTAAGAATAAATAGTGAGGCTTCCTTTGTAATATAATCAAGAAACTTTCCCTGTGCTACTGATGCCAACATTACCAAGATTGTGTATTGTGTGTGTCCACTCATCTCTCCCACTTTGACGTGAATTAAAACAGTTACCGTGTGGTCAGCACATTACATTTGGTTGTTACAGACAGTCTGTGCTGTCGCTGTTGCCACTGGCATTTAAAGGTTCAGAGATAAAGCTAGGTCAGCCCAGTGTGATCTTCCCAGGCTCTTTACTCAGGGGACTCTGGCCAGTGTGTGTGTGTGTGTGTGTGTGTGTGTGTGTGTGTGTCTGTGTGTTTAAGTCTGCATACATATATACATATATGTGTGTACTTGCTTCCATGTGTACATAGTGCACATTAAATGTTGATATATCTTAAAAATAAACATGAGTTACAGACTGCATCACTTGGCAAACCTTCAAAAACTACAAACAAACATAATTGTCGATTGTTAATTTCTCTGTTAATTGATTGGTTTCCCAATAAACATGTTTGAAACAAAAACTACAAACAAACATGGCTCTTCCCCTGTCAAAGCTTGTAATGCAGCCCCTCCTATGTTTTACCCTCGATGCTTCTTGGACTGTGTTACTTATTGTGTGCTGCCCTCTACTGGTCAAACAGCAGAACATCACAGGGAGGTTTTTTTTTTAATTTTCCCAGACGAATGCCACTTTCTCTAACTGTATAAAAAAACACAAAGACACAAACGGGAATAGGAACACTGTAATTAAGAAATTAATCTACTAAGAAAAGTGTAAATGAATGTGGATTTCAAGGCAAATGCGTTGACTCTCTAATGTCTACACACCAATAAAGACAAACATTTTGACATGACACAGCAGGAAAAGCCCACATCTAAATGATCAAATGAATTGTTTCAATTCACTGCACGCTGTCACGACTTGTTGAGACACTTAAATGCAGCAGGGTTGTCATAAATGTTATGAGTAACATACAAATATTTAAGGAAATAGATTCAGCTGTGTGATTCAGAAATACCACTGGACCAATAAACTGTATAGTTTTATGGTCTTGTCACATTTTTTTAAATGGTGAAATGAAGAGGAATTTCCCTCTTGCACACCTGGTAGACAGGTGAAGAGGGAAATTCAATTATCTTAGTTATTAATACAAATAAAAATCACATTATGTACTGTTAATTAGAATCTATTGAAATACTAAATTTGATCAGTTATATGAGTTTACACATTAACTGTATATAATTACTGGACAGAGCTTCCAGGTCTGTGAAGTGAATAGTCATTCTTTCTAACGATCAGCAGGGGGCAGCTTCATTGGCTGCAACAATAAGGTCGGACTGCATTTAGGGTGATACTTCCCTCAGTGATTTATTACCTTGGTAAATAGTTTCCTTGTGAGTTTATTATCTCAATCACGTGATCAAGTCTTCTTACATACAGCATGATGTTTATTTTATAAATTATGGTCCCATTTAGAGTAAAATAGATGTTAAATAGGGTACGCTTTAGGGCAAGGCCACCTACCTACAGGTCACTCTCAGTGAGTCTGTCCAATGCAACACACCAGATTCATGAAGCTCAGATCAAACTGTCAAACTAGGTTTATACATACATCAAGAGAAATGCATATCAATATAAATATAAGGGAGCGATGAATGAAGAGAAAAAGACACTATAACTGAAATAATTAGTTGATTAACCGATTTGTCAATTCTTAGAAAACTGACAGCTACTTTGAATACTGGTAAAGGGATTAAGTTGTGTATCAAGCAAAAACATTGGACTGTTGATCAGATAAAACATGACATCTGATCACTGATCACTGATCCGATCATTAGTTGCAGTCCTAATTATCATAGCATATATTGTAGCTGGCAAGTCTGCCTGTGAATACCTGTGCACCTGAATGTCTGTCATTCTTGTTCTCCTCTGCAGTAATGTGCGTGAGAATGAGGTTAAAGGTGAACGCTGCTGCTAAGGTTAGAACCAACCAGAGGTGTAACTGCATTATCACTATATACTATAAACATTTTAATTTTATTAATTTGTCATTTCAGGTCATTACTCATTTAAGTATATTATTGAATGGTTAAAGGTATGTCTGAACTTCACTATGTGGTATGTGCCTGTAGTAAAAGTTTCAAATGCCAACATCAACATTAGTCACCTGTGAGGATGTTCTCAGCCATGAATTTGACCTGCACCTCCAGGGAGTGCTTGGAGGTGTAAGTGATCTCAGCAGTGACGTGGGCAACCTCGCCAATGAAAATGGGGGTCAGGAACTCGGTCTTCTCCACCCGAACCAGAGCTGCCAAACAGCGGTCCTAGAGAGGGGGAAGAGTAAAGCTAAAACTCCAACATATATCACACATACATTCACAACATTAAAGAAAAAGTGAGTTTTTAAGATGCCATGAAGTAAACAATGACTTTAATCAGCATTATCAGTACAGGAAGCAACAGCATTAACAAGCATCATCTTTGTTCAGAAAATTAGGCATTAATACTGATTGACTGTGTAAATCCACTACTGCTCTAATGTGGTCATTTTGTGCTGTAGGGTAAACTAATGATCTCTACAACTGTAGCACTGCAAAAAGCATGGGATTTCTTGTGGTGATGCAATGTTCACAGGCAGAAAAAGTAACAAAATCCATGCTTGACAATCAAGTTAAAGTCAAAGGCAGGTGAAGAAACAAGCAAACATTTGAGCTAATGTCTCCAGTGTCCCTCAAGACAAGTTTAAAGGTGCCGTGATGTCTGTAAAAGATAAATTCAAAATGCACGTAAAATATGTGCAACTTTTGTAATCAGAGGAAACTGTGCCTGTCCTCTGTGATGGTCATGTATGTAGTAGTGTGTGATGATAGTGTAAATGATGGTTGTCAAAAATATCTGTGATGTTTTCTGTTGATATTTGTTCTGTCTTCTTATCAGTCTGTCAGCCTGTTTCTTATCCAGACCACTTCACACTTGACTGCAAACCACTCCAATGTGTGCTAAAGGTCACTGTTTGATGAAGTCAACAGAACCACATCATCTGCAAAAAAGCACCTAAACCAAGCCCCATGGGTCAAGCCCCAGCCACCAGACATTCGCAGGTGAGCTCCCCTTCCAGGTCCATCTCAAGGGCGGGGCCCTGGTTTACCTTTATATATATATCGAAAGAAATTACTTAATAATTATTCAAATTCAATGTGTCTTTATGAAGCGGGTGTGTACTGTTAGTATCTGCAAAACCATGTCATGTTCAAAAATGTGTTTATCTTAACGTCTTTTCGGAACAGTGAAATGTAGAACATCAGCACGATACGATCACGTTGTTTTAGCAGATGAGATCACAATCAAATGATGCAAGTCGAAAGTCGGTTAAAGATCACCAGGTGAAAAGTAAAACCAAGAAAGCGAGAAGGAAAACGAATCTGTGTGAGGCAATACTGAATAAACACAGCATTAATGGATAATGACACTTCTATTATAACAATCTGTTACATACTCTTAGTAAACAAGGCGAACTATGTTATGGTTTTCATATTTTGAAGACTACTGTCTCAAATTTAATAAATGGACTATTTATAATGCAGGACAAATTGTGTTAATTGTCATTTTTATCTTCTCTTAAGCAATGTTTCTCAAAGTGTTCAAGCCCTCAATCCCTCAAAGGACCAGTGAGTAGGATTTAGTTCTGCATCTGTCAATCAGCCTTTTATTTCACTTCTTGCTAATGACTGAAAGTCAGTCCCTGATTTACTCTTGTCTGGCAGCCTCTTGCTCAGCCACTCTGTCCTTTTCTCTTCATAGCTTCCTCAGTCATCCTCTTCAGTTTCTTCACCTCTGCCATGCTCTGCTGAGCCCAGTTATGTTGCCCACTCACCCGGCTCTGGTTCTGGTGCCCATTCCAGCATCACTCCCTGTCTGCAATCCACCTGAAACCCACCCTAAACCTGAAAAACTCCTCTTCCCAGTGATCTGAGCTCAAAGTCAGACTCATGTTTTAAGTTACATTACAACTTGTTCCCCCATTAGAAATAAAAGTGATTAAAAAATAAAATAGATCTGTAAAATGCCTCAGAATCTTACATATCGCACCTTTAATTTTTTAAGCAGTTCACATTTATTCTGCTATGCAGACAATTGCTGTAATACAGACTGTTATGCAAATTATATTTTAGTTTGTTTATTCAGCTGTTGAAAAGGAACAATAAGGACAAATGTTTGATTTCACATATTTTGCTACCAGATTAGATCTTACTGTATATCAGCGATCTTTATTCACCTACAGTGGTATAATAAAATATCTAGGGCTTCTTACCCCATTTTGTGTGTTGCAGTGTCGCGTGCTAATAATGCATCCAGCTTCCTCAATCATCTTGAGGACGATGCCACCGTGGATATTGCCCACAATGTTTGCATCGTCGGGACGCATGATCCTGCAATAAAGAGAAGACTAGTTAGCATGATTGTGCATCTGATGGTAGAATTACCATAGATTTTTTTTATTTTGTTTTTTGGTGGGCTTTTTTAAGCTAGACAGCTAAATGGGATGACAGGGGATGACATGCAGCAAGGGCACCGTGTTTGAACTGAACCTGGAACTGAGTCTTGGTAGATAGGACGTATGCTCTCCAAGGTGAGCTACCAGGGCACTCTGGATTACCACTGACTGTTGAACTGAACTCTCATGTTTGTTTTCAGGCACTGAGCAGTTACTAACTGCATTTTAACCACCTGACATATTCAGTTAAATGGTTTTATTATTTATTTTACTTTTTAAATTTTACTTTAATGTTTGTTTAAATCTTAAGAATCTGGCAAGCCTTTGTGTCAAAAGGCTAAGACAACAATCTAGGGGCGGTGTTTAGCTCAGTTGGTAGAGCAGCCGCCCCATGTGCGAAGGCTCAGTCCTTGCTGCGGAAGCCCAGGGTTCGAATCCGACCTGTGGCTCTTTCCCGCATGTCATTCCCCATCTCTCTCTCCCCGCATTCCTATCACTCTTCAGCTGTCTCTATCAAATAAAGCTTGAAAAGGACAAAAAAAATTATCTTTAAAGACAACAATCTAGGAACATGTCTGATGTTCTTCCAGATAGTCACTCATGAGCTCACCACTGTTTTGAAAAACATGTTGTGTCTTCATACCGTCAATGGTTGTATCATGTTTTCTTAACTGCAGCCTCACCTTTTCATGTGTATCTGATGACTACACACAGCGTGATGTCATGTACATCAGCTATTTCCAATTCTTTCATATGTGGGTTAAACTAGTCTTACCAGTTACCATCTAATCTGCTTACACACACAGAGGGCACAAGACTCAAAAGGAATGCACCATCGAGATCTGAGATCTGACTAATCAAGTGAATCAGATGATTAACAGGCTTTATAGGAGTGTGCATGTGTGTACATGTGTGTAAGTGTGTTGACTTCTGTTTACTTCTAACAGCTCTTATACAACAGTCATGAATGAATTAATGGTTATTCTTGAAGACTTCCTCTTAAAACAGTCAGAGTCGAGTCAGAGTTTCATTTTAACATGTGGGGCAATAGCAACACTAAGTGACCAGGAAATAAAATATATTTCACAAAAACAGCACTGTGACAATACTGTTGTGAAGCATGTTGACTCTTAGAGATGTTGGTTTACCTTCATGTTTCTCATACATATATGAGAATGTACTACATATTGAAAGAACATTCTGATATGATATTGTGTCCACCTCATTTACACACATGAAGCAAAATGTTACAAACAGTTCATACTGCAATCCAGTCAACAACTCAGGCTACAAACTCAACAACACCTCTCTGTGAACAACAAACCATTTAACAAGAGTAGTGTTTAGTGTAAGTTGTTTTTTAAGTATTCTTGTAATTACTTCAATTTTACAAAAACACAAATTTTGTTTGTGCCGAGAGAGAGAGTGAACTAGACAGTCTCCTGTATATCCAGCATCACTGGGTGTCTGTTTGAATGTGTAAGTGTGTCAGAGATGAACTACCTGCTGAGTAGAGATTTCAAGCCCTGATGAGCTCCTGCCTCCCCATTTTCTCTGACATCTCTGCCAACTTGCTGACTCTGACTCTCTTGGCGTTTCTCCACCACCACAGCTGTGTTATCCACTTCAGCTGCCGGCTGGCTACTCCGAGGTCTAAAGCAACGCATCTTTGCACTCTGACTGACTCTAAGTCTTACACTCTAACTCACTTCCCTTCTGTATGAGCTCTTCATTCACATTCACATTCTTATAGATATTTTGGGCCCTGACGTGAGTGATGTCATGCAGCTGAACCTGCCTTTCAGGACATGTCAAACTGGATTTCAAACAACACAGATGTTTAGACAGAGTGTTTACCAATAGCTGACAGGTAGAGTGAGAAATAGCCAAGACCCAAGTCACAGGCAAAACAGTTAGAAGTACCACAAGACCTGACCACACAAATCTAGTCATAGGTTTTAGAAATACTCCACTGACAAACAAGCTTACAGACACAAAATCTCTGCCAGAAAAATGCTTTTAGAGAAGGTTCACAGTGGTGTTTGCAAGTCTGAAAGTCACCTCTGCCCTTCAGTCCTGTTCATGCACTGCATGGATTACTTCTATAAAGTACAGTGTAGCACAATAGTTGTTTACAAAGCCTATGTAAACCTCAAAGGATCACCATGTCATTAATGCCTTATACTGTATCTTCTGTTTTGTAAAGCTTTGACAACCTAAAGCAAAAATCACTAAGGTTGTAGTGATTAGTTAGAATTAGTAAAGGTGTGTCAGAAAATAGTTACAGCAGTGTGAAAAATAATTAAATCTACACAACAATGAATATGTTTGCCAAAAAAAATACTCAGACACAATGAAAGTTTCTTCCCTCAGGCTATTGCTCTGATGAACAGTTAACACCAGACACACAGGAAGAATCATTGTGCAATAAACCTCTGTCTCAAACACCCACCATACCTCTAAATAATTTGTTCTCACTATTAAATTCAGATTTATTCTTTAATACAGGTAAATATCACCACTCATACACAATCTACATATGCTGTGCATACTGTATAAAGTGCCACACCCTCCTACTTCATATACAGTACATAAGGCGCCCTGCTACACAAATCCTCCATCCATCCTGTGTATTTTGAGTGTAACTCATTTGCCAAAAAATGAGATAAAACACACAATAAAAGGTAAAGATGACTCTGATTTAAAGTCAAAACCATTTTTTCCCTATAGATGTCACAATAGTTCTTGACGTGATATTATGACAGCCTTACAACTCAAAAGGCATAGTGCCATGTTGAAAACAAACACCAAACACTCAACGTTTACCTGTGCCAAGAAGAACAGAGGCGAAAACTGTGAATAAGCTTCAGAAAAGCAGATCCTGGTGCCATTTCTGTGCCAAGTCCCAACCGTAAGAAGACAGCAAAGCACAAAGAACAGACTCAGATGGAGGGCAATCCGCATCACATAAAGGATCCTGTATTTTACCTCGACAATCTTACATTACCAGGTAATACTGGTATTTATCAAACACTCTTCCACAGCCTGAAGAATTATGTTTGCATTTAGCTGATGTTCTTATCCAAAGCAAGCAGTAGTCCCAGAGCCTTGGTAATATTCTAGTGATTCAAGGTGTGCAGAAAAGAGTTAAATGGATAGTTATTTTGAAGTGGGTTGTGTAAGGTACTTATTCAGTCAGTGTATGCATCAGACAGTGGTTAGCATACCCTCAGTTTGGAGAAATACTGTAGACAGGGATCCCGGCACAGAAAAATTTTAGCTACATAAAAAAGGCCCATATATGTTTAATGCTATCTGTTTACAGTACAGTGCGGTCTACACTATTTATCACAGCTGATAAAACAAAACATATAATTCCTGTTTACGGTCCTAAAGAAAGTAAGAAATTACATATCTAAAATATGGCTGGATTGGAAAAAGTGAAATGGATGTAATAACAAAGTCAGAAAAGTGGACCTGAGGGACAATATTCAAGTTTCAGCCCATGAAGAGTTGATATGATAACAATATCAGGTATGTGTCACAGGGTGGTAGGATGTTTGAATTTGATGTAATGTGGGGGATAGGCAGGGATGGTTTGGAGAGACTAAAAACAAAGCAAGTTGCAGTTTGTCTGTACACGTTATAGGGGCATAATTAATGGTTTGGGAGGGAGTGGTGCAGAAAGTGGGTCACTGGCAATAAGCTCGGCAAAGTCCCAGGTTAGGACAGTTTTAATTTTGACTGAGCAAGGCAGAGCGGAGGAGAGTTAAAGGGCAAATGTAAAGTTTTTCAACATTAGCATTGTTAAAAAATGGCTACTGATGGTGTATCCCATATTGTGCGACCATTTTTAGTAGAGTTATTTTTATTATTACTGTAATTTCTGCATATAATTCATGTTCAAGCTACGGTGGAGTTTCAGTGGAATAAAAGAAGGTAGACACCATTTCACATTCAGGCATCAAACACCAGTGAGAAAAAAATCCTACAGTGAGAAGAGAGAATTTTAAATGAAAATTTGCATTTGGAGCTAGTGCTAGCTACTTGTATTGGAAAAGAGTTGGCAGCACTGCCCCAGCTTATCTGAGGTTACAGCAGAGACAGTTAATAAAAGAGACGCTTCACTGTAGTCACTTCAGTCAGAGTCAACATTACACCAACATTGTCTTTGATTTATTCAACAGCGTAAGAATAAAATGAAGCAATATGAGCATACAACTGTAATATGTAAGAACATCATTTATACAGTTCCTGCCCTGAATCTGACGTGATTGGAAACCTTTAACTTGAAGTTCAAGTTGAGTTGTTCCTCACCCTGAAAAGTGAATCTTCTCACAATGGGAATCTGACCCTTATCTTTAGCCTTAAAGGTTATCACAAATACTCCTCGTATAGAGTTTGCTACCCAACTCTCATCAGGCATTTGTATCAAGTCACAGCTGCAAGATAAAAAAGTTTTAAACTGTAGTAACATCTCTAAAAATAGACAGAGTGTAGCAAAATACTAAATACAATATAGTCGAAAGTTAAGTGTCATGGATAAATTGTGTCACCACAAACATGAGCACAGATTATGAGCCATTCTTTCTCTTCAGGGTCACTGAAGTAAATATTGGCTTACTTAAATAACTTTCTGAACACATCTGCTTTCATCCATCTGTACAAAGTTCACAACACCTCCAAACGAGATTTGGAGATTGGGGGTGGAAATTGTAATGCAGTATCTTGTTTTATAGTATATCTTTGGTTACAATTAGTAGCTGGCACCTTCCTTGTATCGCTCTTGGCAAGGCGTAAGCAATCGTTAGTTATAGACCATAGCTTCGTACCATAAATTGAACACAGTTTGTATTAATACATCAGTAAGTTAGCATCATGTACCACATTAACTTGTAAAGTAATTTAGCAAGTTTATCAAATAACATATCCACTCACATTGGATTTTACTGGTGATAACATTAGCTAGCAAGCAAGCTATGGTTTTAACAGCCAGCTGCAACTCAGTGACACAACGCTGTCTGTATCTGGCTGTCTCAGTGCCAATGATTCTGTGTTATTGTGTTGTCGGGAGTCATTTGTTGATGTTAGTGGACTTCATTACTCCAGTCCATAGAATGTTATAGGCAACCAAGATAGTCACGAAAGGTCTTTTTTAAGTTGTCTTGCAACCCATTCACAAATTGGCAATAGAAAGTGGTTAATACAAAATAATAATAAGGATAATATGTGAAATGCTTTAAAACCCAAATGCTATGACATGTTTATGGGAATTTCATACATGAAGGGTCTATGTGATTTTACTAGCATTCAGGTCAAAATATAGCAGCTAATTCAGCAGTATAATTCACCTTTCAGTGTCTCTACTGAAGACAGCATTCACTGAAGTTTTAAAGACATGGAGTGATTGTGTGTGTCATGTTTAAAAACTCAGGTTGAACATGCCCTCTTTCCTTGAATCCAAACATGGGTCAACAAAATCTGGCATGAGTAAGCAAAATAAAACCAGGCCTTAAAAGAATACCACTGACATATTAATAACACTATACGTCATACAATAAATTTCAAATGTTTTAGAAGAATTTACAGCCATGGAGCAAAGTATGAATGTATTCAAACACAATATTGTGTTCATACATGTAATAGACTATGACAAGTTCCAGTCAGGGGTCATTTTTACCTGAGCTGACGAGGATGTTTTGAAGCTGCTCAGTGCAGACAGAGCTGTTATACTGAGCTAATTGGCTCCACCTACGGGCGAGCACAAGAACAACAAACCCGGCGTGCTGCTGGGATAAGAAAGCACTCAATTGTGCAAAGGTATTATAGTACTCATTAACACTGTATGACATACAGCTGGTATTTTACTTTAAGCGTTCTTCTTCTGGTTATCTGCTTTGGGGTAATAAATAAGGGATGAACTACACGAGGTTTAACGACATAATACAGGTTAACTATTAACAGGAACCAAATTATTCAAGCCTACACTATAAACTAAAACTTTTATTGGAGTTCCGGCTAAATGATGGCGACCTTAACGTGACCTTGGTAGTCTTAGCGCGTCACACACCGGTGCTAACCGGTCATCACGGTCTGCACCTCCGCCGGCGAGAGCCTACAGTGTAAACACCCCGAAAACACGCCGTTTGACTGGTCATAAACCGGCTAAGATTAAACATGGTGGATGACCGGCAGAAAACAGACTGCCTGTGCAGACAGGAGCGTCCTGTGTATTATACCGGGACATGAAGCGGATTATCTGGGTTGTCATCCTGTGAGCAACGCCGTCAGCGCTCGTTTCACGTTGCACCTTATTACCGCGTGAGGGCTGCTCGCACGTGTGTTAATGTGTCGTATCAAACGTCCTACCTGCATATTTGAAGCGAGGATGCTGCCTCGCACGTCTGCGATACCGACATGATGATGAGGAGGATGATGTTGAGGAGGAGGTGGTCGAGAAGGTCTCGGGCTTTGTTGGTCTCGTGTTGCAGCGAGATTTCTGTGCGATGTGGAGGGAAATCAGCCTCATCCGGTGTGTGTCGGCTACTCTGGTCACAGCCTCCCTGAGAAATGACTCATGATGTGGAAAAGTACTTCACAGAAGTGCAAACAGGATGTTTGATGTAACGCAGCTAAAATGTTTAACAAAAACTGTCTTAACACAGGCGAAGGTTGTGTTATATCATAATGTAGCGCAGCAATTTCGCTTCCATTTGGCGACTGTCCAAAAGGTAAATGAGACAACAGAAATAAGAAGCACAACCATGACAATACCTGCAGGTTTCGGAGGGTGGCAGCAGAGACTGCATTAACTCTACCATCATGAAAGCAGGAGCAGTGTTTGCCTGTAGGGGGCGTGTTTGACCACAAACATTTAGTCACAGTGACTAACGGTTTTTATTCTGTAGAAATCTGCTTGGCAGATGTGCCAACCAGGTCTTTGCTCATTAAAGAGAGAAGTATTTCCATACAGGAAACATGACATCATATTTGCTGGGACTCAGTTCAAAGACTGCTGAAGCTGTTTTTAGCTTTCATTATCCTATTTTTGGAAAAAGGCAGCCTCAACACATTTTCCCCTTTGGGCACAAAGCAGTTTCTGTATGCATTTTGCTGTGTGATATTGGTTGTGAACTGCCTTTTCACATCCGCTTTATCCATGTTTGTTAAGTGTGGCAGCTAAATAATGTTATTCTTTTCCATAGCCACCATATAACCTTTTATGGCCGTGTAAAAAGATGCGTAATTACGCACATGATTAAAGACCAGTATTCTTACCAATGACCAGAGTGTAAACCAAAAAACAACAAGACAAGATTTAACCACGAGCTCGTAGTTTTATTTGTGTTTATATAACATATATACAACATTTGCTGTAAATAGCAAAACTTAAATACATCCCAACAGAGATACTTTGCAGTGACACATATGTCTACAGAGTTCATCTGCACAGACTCAGGAACATTGAAGTCTGGTGCAAATTCATACATACTGACCCTTTGGGTCTTACAGGGCTGTTTCAACGGCCCTTAATCACTTAGTCCACGCGGAGGACTAAATATTTAACGTATACATACATGCAGATTTAAAAAAATACGACTGTCTAAACTTGTCAACTTATACAGGACAACAGACTCGTGCGCAAAACGTAAGTATATAATACTCAACCGATACGATTTAACGATGAATTCTGGCTTTTCATCAACGGAAACGAGGCGGTGGATCACTGTGCATATTTACAAGTGATGCTATCCAACATGTCGCCTACATATGAAACACTGTACAGTCACTTTAACTGAAGAAATCTACCACGGTCTCCACATGGCTGTGCTGACAGCCTGCGGGCCTGGCTGCGCTAGGTTGGGAGCTACTGCGCCGCTGCTGATGCTGCCGGACAGGCTGAAGCTGGATTTGAGGCTCTGGAGTCTCTGCTGGATCTGAGGGAAAGTCCTGGAGCTCTGAGCGCAGCAGTTCAGGCAGGTTGGGGTGACTGTGGCGGATGTGGACTGCTGGACAAACTCGTTCACCCGTCGACATGCGTCTTGATCCAGGCTCGTTTTGGGAAGCAGAGCGGAGACGCGCTGGAGGCAGGCTTTGTAGCCTTCTTTGTAACTGTCTGCGGAATCTGAAAATACAATGAAATGTTAGTTTTGTTGTTCAAAATTGAGAATCAACTGTACATACATTTATCAAGCAATAAAAGTTTTAATTAAACAGAACCATAACTCACTTTTGGTGTTAACAGGGGGAATGTCGCTGAGGAACCTCACAGTCATTTCAAGGATGTCGGCTTTCTCAAGCTTGGAGTAGCGAGATTTCTGCAGAAAATGATAAAAATCAAATGTTAAACATATGAACCAAAAGGTTGCATTGACTCAAGTAAATTTGAAGTCTGTGTTGCATATATTTAAATGTATATAATAACTTACATCTCTGCCTGTGAGGGGAAGGATGAGGTTTTTCAAATGGTTCAGGCTGTCGTTGATACGGGCGCGCCTTCTTTTTTCCATCAAAGGTTTCATCGTCTGAAAAGAACACATAATATTTAGCATTCGTTCATTACAATAAGCGTAAAACATCAGGAAAAAATGGTGAAGATAATAAAGAAAAATGCAGTGCCTCCGCTTACCTTTCTGAGCTCGAGAGCCTCTTTTCTTTTGGCCACAGTTAGCCTGGGAGAAAAAGCCTGGAGAGCTTCACAAGTCATGTTTGGAGACATTTTCAGGGTCGTCTTTGTGCCAGACAAATGTCCAACGCAGAAGTCAGAGAAGATGTGTCCCTAACTGCCAAAGGCAGCGGTATATATCCAGGTCCGTGGCGTCGGTTTCCGTGCGTCACGGGTACGCCCCCAAGCCAACACGAAACGATTTGGACAGACCAAGTATAGGATGAAAACAACACAAAACCATCAAATTTAGTCAGATAACCATCTGTCTTGTTGTCTAATCCATGCCTAACAACTGCAGTGCGTGTCTGCGTTATGATCCACAGACCAAATCAAACAAAATTAGCGTCAAGAAGCTCAAGAAACGTGTGCGTAAAGCAGTTTGGGCGCACTGAATGCTCATTCACCAAATACCAATTCTGCAAACTCCTATTAAATTGGGTTCAATATTAGTAGTAAATCTAAAAATAGATGGATAGATTGTTTGTAAAATAAATACACATATGTATTTTATAAATAGATAAATTTATGTATATGTATCTGGTGAGAAATTAGGCAGTGTTGTACAAAAGTGATGTACAACATCTCGGGTATGAAGTGAAGGCTATATAGCATTAATGAAACGTAGCAAACTATATAAAAAACAATGTTTTTACCACAGTAACTTTAATTTCTCAGTTTGAATTAAGTTTGTAAATTAAAGTTTGTTTGCTGTTTTTCCTCTTGCTGTTGTTTTACTGTATTCCACTGTTTTCAGTCTCATTTTTTTCATTTCATTTGATTTCGTATCTTTTATATTACATATCATTTTTAAATAAATGTGCACACTTAGAACAACAGGGTGCAATACATACATTACTGGCATAGGGGTCAGGCTTGCTTGTATGGAAAAGTGTCCACAGAGATGTAGACTCTTACTCCAATCTCATACCCAAGCCACGCTACTTTCATGTAACATCTGCTCTTAGATTTTGACAACAATAGTTTTGCATACGACGTTTTTATGCTGTTTCTGCCCAAAAGGGAGGGGGTCTCTACCTGTAGGGTGTATCCCGCTGCTACCAACGCCTCATACAGGGCGGTGGGGGCTGAAAAGCAGAGGGTGGGTACTGAGGGAACATGTACTTCAATCACAATAGCCAGAAACGGAGCCTGTTTTTTGTTGTTGCTTTTATCTTATTAGGTGTTACAAATATTTAGACTATTTACTTGTGGCCTTGATGTATTTAATAACCAACTGTCATGTCCTGCGAGAAATGAATAACTAACTGTGAATAACAGCTTTAATATTTTCAGATTTTAAATAAAAACGAGAGATCTGACAACCCATCAAATACCACTGCACTCAGGGGAACCACGCGCGAAGCACGCGCCACGGGGACCAGATGGCTGTCTGTTACCGAGCCTTCAACCCCCCCTCTCCCCACCGCATCCCAACATCCAGCTATCGACCCCACCCCCCACACGGCCTTCCTGCTCGACACCAGTAGAGCCTAAAGAGCTGATCCTCCCTGTCCCACTGTGGATCTATCCATCTCTCATCCATGCGCGCGCAAACACAAACACAGACACACACACACACACACACACACACACACACACACACACTGCATTGAAGCATCTATAAACTTTACACGCAGGACACATGATCTCCACGCGGTTTTTAGCGTGGGTACCCCATCTGCATGCTTCTTATGGGTCCATGTTGTTAGTGTCCAACTGAAACAAACCATTCCCCCCCCCCGTTTGGAAAGTCCATGTTGCAATTGTCTCCTTCAGCTTGACTCCTGGATATTTTAGCGTCCAAGCTATCATGAGATGCTTGTTTATCAATATTAATATTATATGGTGATGACGAAACAAAGCTCAGTCTGTTGATGGAAATGAAAGATGTTTGTCTGGAAGAACAGACTGCGTGACTCCGTCAACAAGGTTTAATTTTGATGAAAGAATATCACGTTGAATATCAAATAGTTGACGCTGGAAAACACACATTGGGAATCTTAAAAAGCACATAGTGCATGTTGACAACTTCCCAACAGAGAAGCACATAACCCATACACAATTACAACATTGCAAAATATATGAAAGCAGTCTGCAGTTACATTTCTTTGTCTAATATAAGCTTTAAATGTTTTTTCTCTCTATACTGCAGTTTGAGTTGTCGCTTATTATGGCGCAATATGTTTACAACAGTTAACATGGAGTTGTAGTTGGGGGCGATTCAGTTGTGCATATTCTGGAGTATCTCATTTTAAATAAAAACTAATAAAATTTGCAGAGTTTAGATGTAAAGGTCAGCATCGTGTAGATTTTGCTGTGCTGCTTCAACAAAGCCAAACCCCGTCCTGAAACTGAGAGGCACACTTGCTGCACGCGCCCCTCACCGTCCCGCTGGGATGGAGGGATGATGATGGGGGTGGGTGGGGGTCGGGGTGTACACTTCTCAGTTTTGCTCTTACGGTTAGAGTCCTCTTTTGTCTTTTCGAGCAAATTCGGCGTCGGTAACCCATCTGTGCAGGCCGGATAACAGGGAGCCTTTGTCTGAAAATGTTCCAACACTTCATGGGAATTAAGAGTCACACTCGGGATGCGCGGGGATGATGGGGGAGAAACAGCGAACAGGACCTCCACCATCACCACCACCACCTGACTTTTGCCGCGGCGTGATGTGTGCTTTGAGAAAACAGACGGCTTCGATGATTTTTCCTGAGTTTCTAACAATGAAGAACCTTATTCAACTCAACTATCAACATATTTTATGTCCACATGTGACCAAACTGTTTCAATGTCCAAAATGAAGGTGATATAATGTTTAAGGGCTGTAGTGTTTATCCATTATTCTTCTCAGTATGTATGAACATACATCCCTTTGTTTGAACCAGAGGACCAAGTCAAAGTTATCACTCTTGATACTTGAATTTGTGTACAATCTTGAGTAATTTGTATTCATTATGATATGATGAAGTAAAGATTTCAGAATTCAGTTATTTTAGTGATTGAGTCACTTTTTTGTGAGACTTTGTGTTCTATCAAAACGAAATTAAAATGAGAATTTGGTAACTGAAAAGAAATGGGCTTGGATATACATAGACAACATTTGGACATTGGACAATTGGACAACACTGGAGTTAAAAAATAACACTGAACAAGGTCTTCAGCTGCTTACTCTGCCAGAAGGGCAGAAGGGTTTCTAATTTGTGGCAGCAGCTGGTGGTTTTACTTGTAGCTGAGTGCAGAGCATCAAACTGGACACCACTCATAAGGTTTAAATAATAAGTTAACTTAATCGACAGAGCAACTTGGACTAATGAGAATTAATTTTCTCTTTAACTTAAGTTGCTCTTTGGTTTGTTAATTGAACTTGGTGGTACCCCGTCTGTTATGAAATAATAACTCACTGCAGTGAAAACACTGCACTAAATCTGTCTTCAAATCAAATTACATTCTTATTAATTAATTAATTTAAAGCTACACCAACCTGTCCTTGTACTGTTTGTGCTAATGTATTTACCACTCGCTACAATGGTCCATCAACTTTAGCTGCACCTGAAAGAGGTCTGGTCTGGTTTCATCACATGCTCTTAAGCAGGATGGACAGAGGAGAATAGAATTCAAATGGTGTGAATCCAAATTTGAAGTTTTCTACTTCTCATGGTACAAGTGTGTATGAAATTACAAATATGCTCTGTCCGCCAAAGCAGCATACTTGTCTTGCTTAATCAGTAACAATAAACACAAACCTACATTTCTTTATGATACTATAGCCAAAGATCAGATACAACATTAGTTCCTCATCTCCAACTACTTCATATATACAGTATATATTTTTACTCTTGGCAGATGCTGTGATTCAAATTCACATTCACCAGACTTGATTATTGTTACTGCCTCGTGTTCATCTTCAAATGTTCAGAATTTGGCATGCTACAATTTTAACTAAAGCTAGAAAATGTAATCGTATTACACCAATTTTAGCTTCCCTTTATTGGCTCCCTTATCCATGTCAGATCAGACTTTATTGTGACTGTCTGTCACAGAAGCCTTTAAATCCAGCCTTTAAACTCATCTTTTTGCTTTCAGCTAGCTGCTTATTTTTGATGATCTTCCAGCAGGTTGGTCTCAATCTATGAATGAATGGCTGAATGCTGTCCTCTTTCCAGGTCTTCATGGTGTAGAGGAGGTCATCTGGCTCAGATCCCATCTGTTTGGTAAGACCTGAAGTGGCTCAACATCCTCCTGGATCCATATTTTTCACATAGTAGTTAATTAGTCTATTCTGTACACACATGTCTGTCCATACTCCTCTCTCTCCCTCTTTTTTTTTCTGTTCAATGTGTTTTGGAGGATATTTGTCCTTAATCTGAAGCCAGGGTCTCAGGACAGAGGGTGAGGTTTCCTGTACAGACTGTAAATCCCCTTGTGACAAATTTGTAATTTGTGGTATCCTCTATAGTGTCGATCAAGCTCCAAAAAAACTGGATCCTACAATTAACACAATGCAACTCAATAGCAGCTTTCATTAGACCCAGCTTGTCTCTTAATTGTCTGCTTCTTTCAAACTCCATATCTACAATTTATAATGTAGAATCTGTCCTAAAAACTCAAAGTCTTAGGCTCAAACAGAGATATATTTGGAAAAGCTCTATCCAGAGAAAAATCCTTCAGTGACCACGGTAACTAGGGTATGGTTAAGGATAGAAATAGGTTGTGTAGTAAAGGTTTGTGACAAGATACAAACTCCTCCACAAAACTCAGGTGTATTGGCACCTGGCTGCTGTGGTCCTGCACGACGTCCACTACATATATTATTACTATCATTATTGCTACCATATCTCCATTACAGTTTATAGTTACTTATTGATTTGCTCTGTCTCTGTCTGTCTCTCTATCTCTATATTTACCCCCAAATTGTTAGACCATGTAACATGTTTTCTATCAGTTCCACATTAAAACAATAATGTACATTACATTTATGTGTACTGCAGTGCACCATGGCATTTTCTGAATGTTCTGAACATTTTCTGAACTGTTTTTTTTCTCCTCGGGGTTGAGAAGACATTTGTGTTTTTCTCACCTACAAATTATGGCAATGACACATTACATGACTCTTTACACAACTGGTAAAAAAGAAAAGTTAAGCTAACAGTCACATGCTCACACACATGACTCTTCTTATTGTCTTTGCACTTTTAACTCTGTTTACCCTGGAGCTCTGAGGTTTATTAATAATTCTGTTGTCTGTACCTTCATTGTGTTGTGTTGGCCCTTGCTAGATTCATGCAGACACACCCCCCCATATCTGATGATGCTGCCATAATTGAACAGTCATCTTTTTTTTTTTTTTTTATCAATGGTTTAAATACATTTTTAATCCACTACATGTATTTTTAAATTACTTGCTATACTACACTGTTGCCCATAAAGTTGGAATAATTTTGTTTTTAGACACATTCCTCTTTTTATTCCTATTCATACACATAATTGTGGTTTAATTTTCACTGTGATATGTTTGAAAGAGATTGTTTAAAAAAGTTTTGAAGATACACTTTATCTATCAAGAATAAATCACATTGTCACAATCATTTCATCAGAAGAGGTGAAAAATACTTTATTTCACCTTTATGGACAACAGTTTATATGTATGGCTGTCATTTAATCAATCTTATTTTATCCTCTTGATCTTGTGTCTTGTAATCTTATATATATATATATAGATTATTTTTCTCTATGTGGTGGGTTAGGACTTTCTTTAAAGGAGATTATTTTGACTCAAAATAAGTGCATTTAACCTCCATAGGAACAAGGAACATCACAGTGATACTAAGCTCACCCATACACACACATTTAAATCAATCCAATCCAGCCAGAAGCAGTTTGGGGTTGGGTTCAGTATCTTGCTCAAGGACACTTTGACTGGACTGGGGGAGCCAGGAATTTAACCAGTGACCCTTAACTTTAATCTACATATAATCAAACATTGAAAGAGTTACTGTTCACTAAAATAATGCCCTCTGGTCATAACAGTTGAGACAGGACTTTATTTTGTTAAAATATCTCTAAGTTAAACTCATACACTGTATGGAACCACAAAGAGGGAGATGACAACTTTAGGAGATATACACTCAGACTGCTGAAGACTTGTATGAACATTAGAATGCATTTCTGCACACCATTTGTCCTCCATCACTTCCACTGAAGTTGCATTGACAATAGATCGGATAGGAGTATTGTTTTGGGATAGACTTGTATAAATGGATCATACCTGTGGTTTGTATAGTGACCTGTCCTGCATTATTACTGCCCATTTTCTGCAGAACACCATAAGTCTTCTCACATACATTTCCTACCTCACAGGGTGCCACTGGTTTCTCAGTTTGACAGTCAACCTGGAGAGACATAAAATGTGTTTGAGATACAATCCATATTTCATCACTGTTGTTGGTCCATTCAACAGTTCTCCAACATTCAAGATTTATGACTTATCTAAAGACAATAAATACAACTACATCATCAGAAAATCATGAATGTTGTGAAAAGAATTGTGTAAATCTGACTATTGCATTCAAAAACTTGTGGTTCAAATCCACAATGTTGGACCATCCTTAGATGCACCAATAAGAAGTTGTCAAGAGTCAATGCTCTTGGCTGCATTACCACAGGAGAATAACATCATGTTAAATAAAAAAATAAACAGTAGGGTACTTGTCTCAGACATGTTTCAGGTCTATACAAACAGATTTTGCACATTAAAGCGAAAAAAATGCTGCTTAAAGTTAAGAAATCAAACCCCATGTTATTTGTTTTTTTTGGAACAAGTTTACCCTTTGTTAGCCTGTATATCAGTGAACAAAAAATATGAACACTTGTAAGATGCATCAAAGGCCAAGAGTTGCTATTAGCCTACTTAATGCTTTATGGGGTCTTATAACAAAGTCATATGGTGTTGTATGTTTACAAATAATACTACTGTATACAAAGATAATAATTTAGAAAGTTGAGTATTAGAATGGGTCATTATTATTCTGTTCGGCCTTAATATGATATATTCATAATTGCTGGAGAATGTTGTTTTCACAGTGCACAGTTCATTTTCTGCTTCCTTCACAGGCTTTTTTAATATGACAGAGGGAGAAGGACGTAATTAAGATACGTGTTTGTGTGTGTTTCCTATATGCTATAGGATAAAGAATAAAGAGATTAGAAACAGAAGTATCATTTAGTAAAAGTGGTAAATTCAGGATGCAAGATATGACACAAATCCAAGGAAGCCTTACATGTGGTGTTATCTGTGGTGTTACACGTGGTATTAAATTGTGAGATTCAAAATATTATATTGAAAAATCACACAATGTTTTTTTTTTTAGGAAATGTTACATATTGTAGAATCACTGTTTTTGGGTTGTGTCATATTTATCATTTCATCCACAGCTACAGTCATCTCAGTGTGTGTCCCAACCAGCCTAACTTCTTCCCACCACTTTGGCGGCAACTAGAGAGGCGCCTCACATCGGCAACAATGGAGCAGCTGCTCGTCAGCATCAATAGGCTTAGGCTGACCTGTGGCTTTATGCGTTTGCGCGCCTTTTTTATTCCATTCATACAACTGAGATTCCTCTCATGGAGAGTCTTGGGTTCAGTGATAAACTTTAGATCCTCAGACCACAAAACCAAAGATCAAACAACACAATCATATTCGTTGAGAGTACATTTATTGAAAAGCTTTTGTCAATGACAAAACAGTTGAAGTGTCACAAAACATGTTTTTCTTACATAACGTCAATGAACAATAATAATAATAATAATCCTATTTAACACACAGTGTTTACAGACTATTCTTTTGCACAGACCAAAATACTTTTAAGTCCATTGTGCAAACCTCAAACAAAATAACCCTTGGGGTTTTACAAAAGTGTTGTCTACAACCCATATCTCTGAAACCCCAAAGAGGATTGCATTTAAAAACGTTCATAGACTTCAGTTTCTTTGAGATCTGTGCCCGTGTGCCTTTTGGCATTATACGCAAAATGAGCCAATAGCTGAATTAAATTATCATACAGCAACTCCAAACATTCTCAATCGCTAAAACTACTTTCATTGGAATACAAATAGCATAAATAACATCACAAAATACATAACATGCATGAGATAAATGTCCATCTAATCTACCAAGGTCTCCACATGGCTGCGCTGACAGCCTGTGGGCCTGGCTGCGCTCGGCTGGGAGCCACTGCGCCGCTGCTGATGCCGCGGGACTGGCTCTCCAGTCTGGAGTTGAAGCTGGATTTAAGGCTCTGGAGTCTCTGTTGGATCTGAGGGAAAGTCCTGGAGCTTTGAGCGCAGCAGTTCAGGCAGGTTGGGGTGACGGTGGCGGACGTGGACTGCTGTACAAACTCGTTCACCCGCCGACACGCGTCTTGATCCAGGCTGGTTTTGGGAAGCAGAGCGGAGACGCGCTGGAGGCAGGCTTTGTAGCCTTCTTTGTAACTGTCTGCGGAATCTGGAGGGAGAAAATATTTGATTAGTGGCTTGAATTTCATGTGTTGGCTTTAATTTCAAATAAGATAGTTTGTGTAATGTAGTTCAGGAGACGATGCTTACCTTTGACAGGAGTAGAAGGGAGATCTCTGAGGAAACGGACAGTCATTTCCAGAATATCAGCTTTCTCCAGTTTGGAGTAGCGGGCGTTGTCTTTGCCAACCAGAGGAAGAATCAGACTTTTCAAGTGACTGAGACTGTCGTTGATACGAGCACGTCTTCTCTTCTCCAGCAGAGGTTTAAGAGTCTAGAAAAGATGAAGAGAAGTCGTTATTCAGCTGCACTTTTAAGAGTCAAAACAGAAAGAAAAAAAACAGTAACATTAACAGCTTTAGTTTCTCTCTTTCCCTTACCTTTCTCAGTTCGTTGGCTTGTTTTCTCTGGGCCACGGTGGACCTGGCAGTGAGAGGCTGGTTGGCCTCAGTAGTGATGCTGGGACTCATTTCGTTTGTTGCTTGTTGTTGTGCTTTTTTTGAGGGGAGATACTTGCTCTTGGAGCGGCTGAGCTCGAGTGTGCCGCAGAGCTGGAGAGCCTCCTATTTATGTGGCTCCAGCGCGTCAGAGGGGAGGGAACACACGCCACTGTGCTGGGGGTTTGACATTAGGGGGGGGGGGGGGTGATACCTCTGGGAAATGAGAGGAGCTCCTGTCTGGACCATCTGGTCCCACTGGGCGACTGCGTCCACCGCTGGTATGCAGAGTTTCGTCATGATGTGTTTTATTGCGTTTAAAATGTAAAGCTTTAACGTTCACGTAGATCAAGTTACGCACGCCAGCCATGCACCGATGTTGTTTTGTCCTTCACATAAGCTGCATCAGATCGATGTTGTTTTGCAACTTTCTATAATAAAGGTTGCTTCTTTATTTCGTCTAGCTTTGTTATTAATTAACAATATTTCTCTTTATTATCATCTTTATATACTGCATCCACATTTTCACTGCAGATGAGCGTGAAATCCCCTAAATATCATCTTAGTTTGATGAGATACCAGAAAGCAACTTAAAGCACTGCTATAAACAATTAAAAGGTTAGATGAATATAATCAAAACACGTGAATTCAGTCGGTTTATTCATGATTCGTGTATATAGGACTGGACTTGCCTTCGCGCCACAACAAAAGAAACACAGAACCAGATGAGTGATTCGGAGGTGACAGGACTAATCTATTCCTACAATTAATAAACCAGATACCCAAGCCACGCTATGTATGGATTAACATCTGCTTATGGACCCTCAGCAGCTTGTTTCCAATATCAACAACACCGTGTTTACCTGGAGCATTGTGGGAGGAGACAGAGTGACGTGAGCAACCTGCAACACAAGCAGAGAAGCGCGTCCATCTACGGCGTACGGATATAGTGTATGAATACTATCCAAGCCATGCAACAAACAAGGATGGATAACACGATGAAAGAGAGAGCAATGATTCAGTAAAAGACTGGAGTTCTTTTGTGCTACTCTCTAAAATGGTCGATAAACACAGCATGAAATAAACCATTGCACATATTGTAATCGTAAACTAATCATTTTATTTCAACGTCTTCGCAGAGTTTCAGTCACTCTCTGCTTAAGCCAAACACAGTGCGCTGAGCTGCCAGTAGGATTCACGCGTTCGGCACGCGCCACCACCGCGCAACAGATGGGAAACCCCTCTTTCCTCTCATCTTCCGTCTACACACACACACACACACACACACACTCCCATCCCCCATCCCTCCACACTGCTGCTGCTGCTCCCATCAGCATCCCGGCTCCTGCTCCAGTTCTTGTGCCCCCTCACCATCGATGTGCTTCAGCTATGTGTTTTTTTGGGGGGGGTTGTCTTTTTTTTTTTTTTTTTTTTTTTTTTTGTCTTTTTTGGAGGGAGGGAGGCTTGGTCACAGCTCAAAAACACAATGGCGCAATTGTACATTATGTTAATACGAATCAAAGCAAGTAGAGACAACACTGCACAATAAGACATTATAAGGAAGTCTTACAACAATAAGTTATATGTTTAAATGTTTAGATTTAAATGGTGATGGAGCCAAATAGCCTACAAAATACATATACAAATTCAGTTGTGCATCGATTTGTCCTGAATAGGACATTTCAGATATGGCAAATAACTTTTACGCACAACATTTACGCACGGAATTTACGCGGGAAAATGATCAACACGCTGAATTATCAATTCATTTTAAGTTTATCTATTTACAGATATGTAGTTCGACAAGCTTGCATCATTTTGGTAGAGGTAACGAAGCTCCTCGGCTACAAGCTGTCCAGCTTTAGCTGGAGGGTTTCTAACCCTCTTTTCTTCACCAAACATTATAGATGCGTGGTTTTGCACGCGTCCTGCCCCATGGGGCCCCAAATAACTGCCATCAAGTCCAGTCTGGGAACGGGCCCTTCGAGATAAGACCAAAAAAAAAAAAAAAAAAGTCTAAGAGAGGCTTCGGTTGGGACCTTTTTTGTCGTGGTTTGAGCGTGGGTATCCATCTGTGCAAGCTGAGAGCACAGTGATCCTTTGTTACAGGACTATAGACAAGTGGATTCACAAAGAATTTTACAGCATCTCTATGGGAAAGAGATATGATTAGCTTCTTTGTTTTCTTCCAGTTAAACTACAGACTACTGAACTCAGTGCTCTACTGTTTATGCCAGATTTAAGTCAGACAAAGAAAGGAAAACTTTAAATGTTTTATTACATGTCATTGCCTATTAAGAATTATTAGAAACAACAACGTCAGCTTTTGTTTGTCCAAAGTATAATCTGGAGCTAAAGGTGCAAAGGTAAAAGGTGTCTTATGTATTCCCAGGAAACATCTTAAACATCTAAATCTTACATTTCTAATAAGTGACAATTTGGTCGTATAAACGGCATGAGACTGACACGAGCCAAAGCGTTTGGGCAGATGGAGCCTGCGCAGGTTCACTGATGCGTGAAACCAAAAGCGTCGACGGACTCTCCGCTGTACTGAAGGTGATCGTCTCCATCAGGCTCAGCGGAGGCTTCCAGTCTTTTAGGTTTTCCAGTCTTCAAATCGTGACTGCAGCTGAAAGGATGTCTGGCATCCCAAGCCAAAATCTACGCCAACATTATCAACAACATCATACTGAAGCATCTGACACAGCATCGAGACAAACAAGTTTGATTAAACTTCCTGATGTTATTAATTCGTAATTAAACCCTTAAAATACATGTTTCCACCATAAAACACTTAAAGTGTACCTGATTTTGAATCATATAATATAATGACATCACTGTTATAATTCTTCTGAAATACTTAAAGGTGTGGTGTGTTTTAGCTGCAGCTCCCTGTTGTCATAACGGTTGTCAATAACTAGGATGGACTTTAAACAATTTATTCCAGAGTATCTTTTTCTCCAGTTATCTCTCAAAACCCTAATGAAATGCTGCAGTAAGACACTTGATTTTATGTCAGTTTACTGAAAGAACTGTGTGCATCACTTACTCTGAATTGTTTCATTCATTTACTTTAAAAAAAACTCATTACTACAGGTCTGTGAAAGATAAACTGTTTTAAAACATCTACTGTAAAATATTATAATGCAAGAGTACAAATAAAACTAAATGCTGTGACTGTCTGCATGGTTTAATATATCACAATTAGTTTTGTATTTGTGACAGTGTAAGGGGAAACAATGAGAAATATAGAAGTCTTTCTAAAGCTTGCAACACACAGTACAGTGATTGTAACTAACCAAATCTTAAATTCCTGGTACTAATGATGATTCACAAATACACTGAGGAGCACTATGGTATATTCTGAAAATAATCACATTGAGATTGATATTTGAAAACCAGTTTTAGATTATAAAACTATACAGAGCAACATCCTTTGTATTACTACAAACTTTTGAATCGTTAAATAGTTTGTAAAAATATGAATTGAATTCCTAAAATCATCAAATCTAAACTCTGCATGTGACATTTAGCTGTCAAGTCTTAAGTCACAGACGAAGACTGATGGGTAGACTGAGCTGGTTTTGTTTTACAAAACGTTTGATTTAAAGATTTTAAGTGATGAGACAATTTTCATAACAGAAAAGAGGACAATCAAGCAACAAACAACACTGAGACTAAAAAGATATGCATAAAATCAGCATGTCTGGGGTTATTGTGGTCTGAAAAACTGAACTGATCCAAGTCAACACTTTGTGCTCTTGTCTCTCCTTACTATCTGTGTGGCATGTACACACAATAGAGAAACTGAAAAGGACTAGAGCAAGATGATTTACAACTTTTAATTGTGCAAACAAACGTGTGTTTCCATATGAATGTGTGGACACTTTAAAGGGAGAAAACGTGTTGAAGTCTTGGATTGCAGTTTGATTCAGCTGCATATTGGAGGATGATGTGCAGAGGTAACACTCACTGCTGATGTGACACAGAGCTGTTCCCTGGATGAAAGGTGGCACCAGTGAGTTAATCACTAATTCACTCTTTGGTTTAGATATTTTTCCACGGCAGCTAAATTCAGACTGTTCAGACATACAATGACTCTTTACTGTAAGTGTTTTTTTCAGTATGATTCTCTCTCCACTCTTACTTTATTGAACTGAACAGAGGATAAACATCTGCTTGGACATGGAATTTTTAATTAGATGGATTGTATTTCCACCAGAAAAATGAGCCTAACTGACTCTTCCAGCCCCAATATCAATAGCTTGGCCCTACACTGACAACAGTTTTCTCTTGGTTCTCATCTCTCCACTTTTGTATTCTCTGGACAGCATGTGCTTCCACACAAGCAACAGCACAGACAAAGGAGATAACTGAACTAATAACTATTTCCCTTTAGAATCTCTACCCAACTTTTATTCATTATTAAGTATTCAAAGGTACAGACTTTCTTGTAAGTCAGTGAGCTATAAGATGTACACCATGTCACCACAAGACTCTGGGTTTGGATCAAACCCTTTGTTGCATGCTGCCCCACACTGCTTAAATTAAGGCCACTCTTCCTTTACAACTGCTTAACATGTTTTTGCTTTTTCTTTTTTTTATATAAAAAAATCCTATCTGTAACAAATGCTTTTAGGCTTTAACAAAAAAGAAGCCTAATGAAGTTGCACTTACTAGCTCTTTCCATAGATTTCAACCTCATTTTTAACACTCAGACTGTTGATCTGGCAAACTTGAAACCTGTTCTCTTTTCATACCGACTGATAACATTACAAGTCTGAAAATACCACTAATGTTAAGTTGTTTTTCTAAAGTGAGGTCATCTTTACGGTGAAGAGGAAGTCCCAAACCTGAAAAGGCTTACTAAAAGGACCACAAGCAAAGATTCATTAATTAACACGATAGAAACCAACATGAGTATCAATATCAACATAAAGAAAAGAAAAGCGGCTGTGATTTAAGGGATCTTTGCACTTTACACTTCTTTCTCTGGCGACATCTTAAAGGCTTCATGTGTGACTCTGTGTCTCTGATCAAGAGGGGTCAGGTGTAGGTGACTGGTTGACACTTTTGCTCCATGTGGTGGTGCTTTGTAAGGTGATCACTATCCATGGTGCTGAAGTGGTAGTGGGTGTTTTCAAAACCGTCTGTGGTTCTCGATTCTGGCTCTGAAGTCACCCATTCAAGGCTGACAGTATGTTTGTCCTTGTGTGGATGTTGTTCTCTAGAGGCTCAGGACGACAAATACAGAAAGAAACAGGTGATAACTTTCCTTTTGATTTGTCCAAAATGACATCTTACCTACCTAAAAATGTGCACATGGTGTGATTTAATGAAATGGACTTTATCCTGAGGGGAACACCCTTCAAAACTCAACCCTCCAACACCAACACAGCAGATCTAGAATAATCTAAGATGGGTTTCAATATGAAACAATCAAATAAGATTCCTGCTTTGGTCTTGTGCTGATTATCTTATCCTGAGTGACACAAAACAAGTGCACCAAAGTGCTAAAAACAGTTTTAGGATAAGACTCTGAAAAATGGAAAGCTGCTAAGTTTCTTCATGTTTATAATTGAGGTTATAGTGGGTGGTGGTGTTATACATGAGCACATTACATTGAGAGGTGTTTCTAATACAGTATATTGCCCCCTTCATGTATATAAACTTAAAATGTATGTATGTGATGTAAAATGTATCTTCATAACAGTAGAAGTCATGGCAGGGATGTTCTATTGGATTGCATTTTTGTATAGAAAGCTATTCCTGTCTGCCATGTTACTGCTTATGTGAGGGCTGTACATTGGGTGCATGTCAATATTTTAAGCTTTAAAGAATAGATACTATAATATACTGTATATTTTAAAATCTTTAACTGCAAACAGCTAAACAGACACTGGACAGAAGTGTTGAAAGGAGAGATGCTCTTTGTTTGGCTTCAGAGAGGGGGTGGAGGGAGCCATGAAGAAGTAAAGATCTAAATATATATATATAAATAATTTAACCATCTAAATAAAAAATAGTGAAATATTAGTTTCAGTTTTTTCACACAGCGTTGTTTTGATGTTTGTTTATTCTGTCAAAGCACTGATGAAACATTGTCACTTCTCCCTCTGGGGATGCAAAAAGTAGACCTATCAACATTTGCCAAAAAGCTTCCCACGCCTAAACCAACGCCGTTTTCATAAAGCATCTGAAGCATCTGCTGCACCAGTGACGAAAAATACAAACTTCTCCTGCACGAAGTCCTTTTGACGTCACTGATTATGGCCTGAAATCTGCGACAGCATCCCTACATGTCACATACGTCACGTCCATGAAATTAGACGCTAACAAAAGATCTTACCGATACATTTTATATATATTCTCTAAATAAAACATCACTAATCAAGCAGCCCAAACAATGCAGAACATTTGACCAGTTTTGCCCCATATCAGTTTGGTATACAGGTCTATAAGTTATAAAGCGTTTAAAGTCTTAAAAATAAATCTAAGTGTATAAAAAGATTATGATGTCAAATTATTTCAGTTCCCTCATTCTAATATTTTAGTAATTAAAACATTTAAAGATATAAATAAGGGTCTGTTGTGTTGGTTACTATTGAACATTGAACATTGTCGAAGCCAGAGCTGTAGGCTAATACAAAAATCCAGCATCATGTACAACTTAATACATGAAAAAAACAAATATGCTGTAAAACACAGACAGAGACAAACATTTAAATTTTGCACAAAGGCAAAATAAAATATCATGCAAACACTAATTGTGCTTTCATAACTTTCATAACAGACGATTTGTCATTTATTCCGCCTATTGTCACTGTTCCCTTTTTTAAAAAAAAGTCTATCACAGTGTAAAGCATCGAGTCTGGCGTCGTTTTCTGGGGCGCTGAGACTCTTTTTTGCCTAATTGTACATTGCATAAATCAGAGGGATAACTCAGACAGGATTTGAATATCCGACCAAGCCTAACCAAGCCAAAAGCCAAGCTGGAAGGCAGAGCACACATCTGGTGGCGCACATTTGTTTTGCTCTTCAAAGTTGACAAAGGTAAACTTATAGCGTCGCATAGGCTTCTCCACGAGAAGCAGCTCTGACAGACTGCGCATTCATGCACCTCAATGTGCAGCCAGCAGTCTGTTAATGTTCATGGATCATGCGTAAATGATAAAACAAAGACAATATACTAAAACCTTTACATATACTGCGGTTTATTTCTTCATATTTTCGTAAATAACAGAGGATATTTGTGGACTGGAGCTTGCCACAGCGACAGGAGAGGTATTGGACAAGCGGCTTGTTGGCGGGGTTTTTGAATATTGGATTTCTGACTGAATGCATTGTGCTGGCTTATCAGGGGCACGAGAACAGCACGAGCCAGGCGAACAAAAGCAGCAGATGGCTTTCCTGCTCCGATGAATTATTTTGAAGTTACAGAGACACAGGGGCCATTAAGAGTTGTCCGGAGGGAAATTAAAGAGTAGGGGGGTTAATCACGAACAAGACATTTACATTAAGATATACTTTATCTCAGCAAAGCCTAATATAATATATTAGAAAATATTATCGAAGTGGTGTACTGTTTAGAAAGTATTACTCATTCCGTTGCTGTAATGTGTGATATATATTTGTAACACAGGGTTTATGTTTCTGTGGTATTTTCTACCACAAATGACAGTGGAATAAAAGAAGAATAAAGGGGTCACATTTGCCCAAATAGGAAAAGTGGTCCTCAGGTGCTCAATATGTAGTTGAGTAAAGATGTAGAAAATGATGGCTGTATGCTTATTTCAGCCTTTCTGGAAAGAAAGTGATGCATTTAATTACATTTTTAATAGAAAAGGAAACTGACAACAACAAATAAGCAGTTAAATTGCACCTCTTCTGCTCTAACTCCTCTTGCAAAGAGACTCAATCTTAAAAACAACAACAAATGAAATCAGCCTATAAAAGCAAAAAAAAAACAAACATCAGATTTGCCCTTATAACATTTAAAATCTTGATATTATTTTAAATTTTCTATATTTCTCTTCAGGAGTGCAGCTGAACCAAGCCATAAGAGGAGGGCGTGGCCTGCATGAGGTGTCCGCCCACAACGTGAACGCGTCTCTGTCATTGAGCCCCAAACCTCGTGTTGGAAAAGGGCGCTCAATACAACTGCAGCCTTCAACCAGCGACGACCTGCAAGCACTGCTGCGTGGCCTTTAAACGACGAGCATGTGGGACAATCAAATCACATCATGGTATGTTATTTTTAACTTTTATAATGTCATATTTTGTAATAATGTTTATCTAATATTATATTTATACCTGTTTGCTATGTGCTTATGTGCAGTATATATATAAAGAGGGCTTATTTAACCTCAAGACGTGATTCTCAGCTGCTTATCCATACCTATCTCAGTTTGCTGTTTTAATGTGATAAATGTTTATGGTTTTATGTGTAAAATATTTTGCATCAGTATTTGATGTCATTCTATGTGAGCTTTAATAATATGATGTTAAATGATATACCAAGGCTGAATTAACTGTAACACGTGACTGTGAATGTTTGGGATAGATTTACACCTACATATGATCTCTTTTTATATCTATTTTATATTTATTCTGACTTGTGATGCACAGTCAAATAACTGAGGAACTTTAGACGAAATAAACTTTAAGATAACTTTACTAAAACTGTAAAATAAAATCCAGACACAGATAAAAAAAAACCTTTAAACTCCACATTATCACATTCTCAGTAACATCAGAGTGCTCTAAAGCTTTTTTGACTTTTCACTGTACACACTGCCTTGTTAAAAACGCCTGTCTTGTTAAATTAGTTGTTCTGTCTCTGTCAGTCGCTAATGAGTCTGAGTGTGAGAAAGTCTGACCATAGAAATTCTCACTGCAGCTCACGGATGACTGGGTCGCTGTGGGAGAGACATCAGGCCTGTATGGTAAGTTCAAGGTGACAGAAGACATCTAAACTCATGTCTCAAGGCTGTGAGAAAAAGAAGAAGAACAAGATGTTCAGAAGAAGATGCTAGAACTCAGAAATCAAGAGGAGTTAAATAACTATAAGAAGTATATAACTATAAGTTATACAGAAAATCAGTCTGTCGTTTGATATATGTACATCAGTCTGAAGCCTGTTTACTGACAGGATATGAAAAAGATTGATGTCTGTCATACATGTGTATTTTCAACACAACATTCATTCTTGTTAAAAGGTGTTAAATATAAAACAGACAATATTGAAGCTGTTCACGGCCTGAAACAGCTGCTAAACTATAGAAAAGGAGGCGTGTAAAGTTTGTTAAGATTATGATATTTAGGGTTGAGAGTGAAAAAGAGGAATCTCTGTTCAGTAAAACGCAAAGCAAACAGGATAAATATCTGCAAAGTAACTAAGAGAGACTTTTGAAAGAACACAGGTGCAGTGTTTATTTACTGGATATAACACTATATATCACTAATACAAATGTATTACAATATTAAATATAAAATCCTGCCATAGAGAATGTTTGACAATTGACTGATTTAAGGTGTTTTCCTAATGTTTCAAATGTGATTAGCAATGAGTTTTAGCTCCAGCTAGAAAGAAAGAAAGAAAGAAAGAAAGAAAGAAAGAAAGAAAGAAAGAAAGAAAGAAAGAAAGAAATTTGGGGGATGGAATGATGAATAAAGGAATTTCTTCTCTTTGTGTGTTGTCTTCTTTCAGCTGCTTAATAAAGTTTATTTTGTCTGGTCTCTTCTTTCATAAACAAAGTGTACCGTTTATTATCGATTATGGTGAACAGTTTAATCTTTATCTTCTATTTCGTAAATATGTATCTGATTCATTGCTATTATTATAATAATTATTAGTGTTTTAGCCTGAAGACAGGTCTCTCTCTTTGTGCTTCAGCATAGACTGAAGGCATCCTCCCTGCACGCGCCCAGGTTTACTCAGGCGAAAGCAATTAAAACGGCACGCGCCTACCAGATGGGCTGCTGTTGAGGGGCGCGAGGAACTGCTCTGTATACCGTAACTTCGTCATAACCATGTTATGTGTTTTAACTGTGTTTTTTTTATTGTGACGCCTAACATTATAAAATAAAATCGAGATTTGACGAATAAAAAGAAAAAGATTATTATTATTATTATTATCATTGTTATTATTATCATTATTGTTATTATTACTTACAAACTCTAGCTCAAAATTTCTAATGGTCACTATCGAGCTGAAGCCTTACAGCACTATAAGGAAGGGTGTGATAAACTATGATAAATTTGAAGATTCTCGTTCAGCCATGAAAGCGTTAAATGATCTCAGTGGCAGGCTTGTGAAGATTTTGAACTAAAATTTATGAGCACATTAGTAAATAGTTCACTTTTATCATCGACTTTGGAGGTACTGTTTGAATGTGTTTACCAGACAGACAGAGGGTTATAAGCAGCATGAACTTGAGCAGGAAATGTCCTAATTTGAATGTTCCCGCGCAGCAGCAGATGTGATCACACAATAGATGGGGGCCCACGCCTGAATAATTGAGCCCTATTTGAATAACTGTCGCATGTCGGACGCGTGCAAGAAATCTCCAAGCTTTCCCAGGCTTTGCAGGAAAAACCGTTGGCAGCCCCCTTTTCCACTTCAATAGGGATGTATAGCTTCTCATCGCTTGAAGTAGTGGGAGAGTCTTTAACAAACCCTGGGAAAAGACTCCAGCTCACCTACACATGGTTAAATCCTGTGTTACACCCTTCATTATACTACTGTAAGGCTGCAGCTGCACCAAGGACGACTTCTGGGTTTTATGTCTGTGATTCATTTACCAAACTGGGCAATACATAAATAATTTATGAATAAACATACTTTCAAAAAAGACAGTATAGTTTATAGCCGTTAAGTAATCACTACCCAATTTCTAACAGGTTTTTACAAATGTCAAATCATAGTTATAATTAATTTGTGTCATTACAGATTTTAAACTGGGTCTAAACAAACGGTGGATCTATTTTTAACATTATTATTATTATCATCATCATCCTTATTTTTATTATTCCTAAACGCAAAATCATGATGATAATTCAATTAATTATATTAGAAATAAACTCAGTTATATCACTGCTTTCAGAGAGAGAGTCCTGCCTGGTCAGATATATTGAAAACAAATAAATAATATTCCTATACTAATAAATAAAAATAGGATGCCTGCTAATTATATTGTTTAATGGACTTATTACATATATGTATTTTTTATTTACAGTAGGCCTATCATTCCTGTAATGTAAGATGTGTATGCAGGATATTCTAGACTATAATGGCATTGATGTAGTCCACTCTACATCGTGTTAGGGAGTTATTATTGTCCACTTCCTTCTGGGAATTGTACCTCGTGGGAATTTCCCCTCTCCTCCCCCAAATCAGCGCGCGGTGTCTATGACAGTTGGACCAGTGCAACAGATGGGCTGGAGAGGCACGCGTCGAGCACGAGACTCACCCATTACATTACCCCCCCCCCCCCCCCCCCTCCAACCCCACCCCACCACCCCCCTATACTCCACAGCAATCCCACCCACATCAGGCAGAAGCTGCTTGAGCAGAAAACTCAATCAACCTAATCTGACAGTGAGGAGGCAGAAAGTGCTGAACGTGTGTGAGGATACAAGTTTTCTGATTATGATGTTAGCTTCCAAATCATCACGTGAAAATATAAGACGAATATATATTAACCCATAAAACAGACTGAACACAAGTAATCTACTGGCTTGAGTTTAATATTTTTACAGGGTGTAAATATTGTGCACTATTGGTGTAAGTATTCAAAGCATTGAAGCTGATCCATAAAAATATCTTTATTACAAGTCATTATTCTGCATATGTTTATGTTTAATGTCTTAACGTGCATGAGATATGGGGGATTTAGAGAAGTTGGTACTGAATGATGACTTGACACCTGAGCACCTCCACAGGTGGAGCTACACCTCAGTGAATATGAAGCTTTCCTGCCACCGTTTGGTGATTAAAAGTATTACAGTTCATCACAATGTCAGGTTCATGGTAATAATCAGTGTTCATCAGGCCTGCTTTATTATAAAACTCTGTCATTGAATACAGGGTCAAAACAAACTGAGGCCATGATATGGTGAACAGCATGTACTGCTAGTAAGAGTAAAATCTGGGTAGAAAAGGTTTTAACTGAGTTATTTGACTAAATGACTGATGTATTTTTGTAATTTACCTCCAGCGGTGGAAGGCACACTCAGATCATTTACTGAAGAAAAAGTATCTCACAGTGCACAGAGTAGTCCTGCATTCAAAGTTTTACTTGAGTAAAAGCAGGCTACATAAGCATTATAACCATTATAAAAATTGCCCCATTCATAGCCTATATTACAATTTATTGTTCCATATTAACGCATTAATGTGTAAGCAGTATTTTCCCGTTGTAGCTGGTTGATATAGATTTGAACTATAAGTGCATAAAATAGAGATGCTGTTAACGTAAATGCTTGTATAAAATTACTCGAGTAAATGTAATTACTTACTTTACACCATTGCAAACATCGCACTGCAATAAAAATCTCCCAGAAGTAAATGGTTCCACACCTTTGCAGGATTGATATAGATCTATTAATTAAGGTTCCATTCCATTTATTGCAGTAGAGCCTTTCCAGTGAGCCAACATGCACCACAGCAGCACCCTGACTCTGTTTGACCTGAATGGAACGGGACCTTAATTAGTATAGTTGGTAACACCTGTGTTTACCCACTATTTCATGTCAATATGCCTGCAGTGAAATGGTCTGTTGTGCTGTTTTAAATGTAAATGATATGCATAGAGATTAGAGATGATTTATTACCACAATCATATTTAATTTGACTAAATAAACACTAAACGTCTACTGGTTAAGAATAAACTTATTCCATTGTAATACACTATATTATAGCTACAAGAGCAGACAATGTTCAGGCATCATGTAAAATGAACTTCTACAGATCAGAGTATGGAGTGACTGGTAGATGAAGAGGTGTCAGTGTCACCTCCTGGGCTGGACATTGCCGAGGTACCCTTGAGCAAGGCACAGCTCCACGACCTCTCAACATTTGCATGTCTTTAAGCCCTTTGTGTCTGATTGTATTATATGGACTATATGTGCAAAATATGAATGGAAAAAAATCTCCATTGAGAGATCAATAAACAGAAAAAAGCTTAAAATGAGTGTAAAACTTTTCCAGAAGCTCAGTTTCACAGAAGGCCACCAGATGGACCTCTCCAGTGTTCAGACTGCGCCTGTCCAGTGATGCTGATTTCACTCCCCTATGTAAAATTAATGCAGGTGAGGCTGCATGCAAACAGGACTGGGCGTGTGTCCAAACAGTCCATTCCTGAATTAGTATTTGGCCGGGTGCCTACGCTTGACTGAAACCCACCACCACAGTTGTATAACTTTCTCTGTAGGACTATACTCGGAGTTTTAAGTAGCATGTTCGTACGGCCCCTTTAACTTCTGAGCCGATTTCCAGAAAGCAACAACCTGTAACAGGCTCAGCGATCCTCCCCCTGATGGATTATTTAGCAGGTGCTGAGTCCCATGTCGCCATCTGCTATAGGAAGAAAAACACTGCGGAATATTCTCTGAGGCACATGATACATGTTAGCACACTGGGGTAAACAAACAAGTTAAAGAAAAGTTGTTTACTGGATCATAAAAAAAAAAAGTTTGCATCAGAGCGAGAAGAAGCGGATAACTGAGCCACAGACAACAGGTTAGTTTATCACCCAGGTAACGAATAATGGACTGAGTTTTATTTCAACATGTAAAAACTGCGTATTAAAACGTGCATGAACTGAAACGGATCTTGCTTTGGATCGTTTTTTGGCTCTGGGAAAAATGTGGAGCGGTAATTGAGCTGTCCCATAAAACTGACCCGGGTGACTGAGATGATCTTTGTAAATACAATGCTGACCCTCTCCGCACGGTGAACTGATCGGGCTCAACTCAGGCAACCAGAGGCAGGAGGCGTCCAATCTGCAGCAGTCATGGTGGTGGAGGGTGACAGGACGCTGCTGGCCGCAAGACAAGGAGACGTGCAGACTCTAAAAGTGCAATTAGCGGCAAAAGCGCTCACCAGTGATGTCAAGGATATGCTGGGGGCTTCACCGGTCCACCACGCAGCCCGTGCCGGGAAACTAAACTGCCTGCGTTTCCTGGTGGAGGAAGCAGGACTGCCGGGCAACTGCGTGGCGAACAACGGGGCAAGCCCGGCGCATGACGCAGCAGCCACCGGCAACCTGGCCTGCTTACAGTGGCTGCTGACCCAGGGTGGTTGTCGGCCAGAGGTGAGTGACATGAGCTATAGCTGGACACCTTGAACTGTAGCAGACAGTAGTCTAATTCTCTATTTCCTGTGACCTGGCTGCCAATTCTCAGTAGTGTAGCCTATATCTGGCAACTCCCCCACCATGTACCCAATCCCCCCTTTTACCTCAACAACTTGGATCTGATCCGCGGTATGTTTTAAATGATTGTGCATTCATGCCTAAAACGTTTCCCAAGAGCATCTGAAACAACATTTACACCATCATAAAACACTTAACCCATACTAATAAAATTCCATTGGTATAGCAGCTCATTAAGCAGCTCATCAATTAAAGAATATAGTTTAGATACATTTAAATGAGGCTTTTACAGTCTTTTTGTGTTGCTGTTTAAAGAGGCACGTTCACAAGTTAACCACAGTTCAGTTTCAGTTGACCTCATGGCTAATAAATATGGTTTATGACACCAATAGGTCACTTCCAGTTTCCAGTGTCCTGACAAAGAAAAGAGAGCCTACGATACTCAAAAGGACTGCTGAAAGGCAGCCTATACTAACACTGAGGAAAATACAGAAATAAAATGTGATTCACAAAACTTCAACATTTGTCCTACAAAAGGCATTAGACAATGTTAGAGTATCTTTGAGACTTTGGTTTCATTTTAAAACCCATTATGTTGCACTGCCTCAAGTTCCCATGGTAATGAAGTATGCAAAACTGGATTTGCAAACATAATATCTTTTATACAGCACATACAGTAATCATGCAGGCTTCAAACAGAAATACATAATGACAGTGCAGTTTGTTATGGCAATGAAGAAGCTGTTTGATAAGGAGTATGGTTAAAAACCTTCATATGATAAATTAAACCATATGAGCCCTTATGACTTAATTACCTAATTCCCTGCTGGTAGTAAAATGCCAAGTACTCGCACCAGGAAAGGAATGTCACAGGCATCTTAAAGAAGTCTTAGTAAAAGCTCTGATATAGTTGCACCAACAATGTGCATATATTTACCACCACTTGTCACCATTGTAGTCTGATGTGCCTCTAATTCTAGTATTTTACTATAAAACAATCCAGACATCCATTTTCAATACTTGCTTATACTATGTAGTGTATCCCAGCACGCTTTGGGTGAAAGGCAGGGTACTCCTTGGACAGGTCATTGTAGTAGGAAACTCGTGCACACGTGGAGACGATGCACAGACAACTAGGTCACATTCAACACCTTCTTAGTCCGAGGTAACAGTTTCATTGACTGAGCCACTATTGCCGACCCATATTATGTCTTCTATTACTCGAAAATTATTTAGACTGACACAACAGAAACACACGTACCAAACCTGAGTTAATCGGTCACTCGATCTAACCTCTAGTAATCTGTGATTCTAAATTTGAAACAGAGTAATAAGAGCTCTATCTTCTATTTACTGTCTCCATTACTTTAGAGGGCAGGCTTGACAGAGCACAGGAGAGTGACAAAGAACGGCCCACGCCACCAACTGAATGATAAGATACTTGGCTGACATTTAGTAAAACCTATCGATTACCACTTGTGGTGCAATCTGCTTGATGGATGGTCAAAGCTAGTCTCCACTTTTCACCACTGTGACTTTTGCCTTGTGTTGCAGCACTCTGATACCGATTTTATCTGACGTTAATGATGTTCATTTGTGACACTCCACTGCTTCAGACTACAGCTTTAGCCACTTCATTGATAAGCCTCAAGTATTAATACACAGGGATGGACAGACAGAAATACAATTCTTTTTTATTTTCTTTTGGTCCCTATCCTGACACAAATATTAAAATGTAACCTTAACTTCATGTCTCTTTAGAGTCAAAAAGAGTGACAGTTAAAAAACAGATCATAATCTGATGGTCAGAGTGTTGTGGGTTTCCACAATCAAGGTATATATCTGTACGTGAGATAAGCAAGTTATTTCCTTTTTCAAACATGCTACTCTTAAGCCCAATTAAACATAAACCTATATGTTTATATGACCCTTTGTCTCCCATAGCACAATAAGTTCTGTATTTGATTCCCTTTACCTTAATTTCACTGGTGAATACTACAATATAGCACATAAGATGAGCTCTTGTATAGTGAAACCAGTCAATGATACAGGTTGCTAGCTTACGAACATCTTCTCTGGTCTCTGGATGCCAACTAGTGGAAGTTTTCACAAAATAAAGTTTACATGCAAATAGTCTTTAATAGGTTAAATGTGCTGGTGGGTACAGCCTTCTCAAAACTGAGCTATTAGATGCTAATTTCATAATGTGAAATTCAAATATGAGTTGGTTTCTACAGGAACATACATTAATGCATGTTTTAAGTTAAAATGGTTTTATTATATTTTTATTTTTTTAATGGGTAAAATGAAGAGGAAACTTAAATGCAGAACCCCAGATTTCACTTCTCTTCCTCTTGTATTTAATTGACAGCACAGGGACAGTTCTGGTGCCACCGTTCTTCACCTTGCATCCCGCTTCAGTCACCATGAGGTCACTGACTGGCTGCTGAAGAGTGGCGAGGTGGATCCTGGGGCCTCCACTGACACAGGCGCCCTACCTGTTCACTACGCTGCTGCCAAGGGAGACCTGCCCTCTCTCCGACTGTTACTAGGGCACAGCCCAAAGTAAGAGCTACATGGTTTGGTTGTTACAGCTGCCTGCAAGCTTTCTTTCAGTGTGTTACAAATCTGAATAGTCAGTCCTAAATCAGTGTCATTTGGGAGTTGTTGATAACATCTTGCTGTTGTCTGATAGTGATTTAATTTGGTAACTCATAGGGTTTAAGTTGTGCAGGGAGTGCAAATCTTTAAAAGCAGGCTAGGTGTCATTGATTTTGTGCCTAGAAATGTGACACAAAGATCAATAGCCATAACTGTTCAGCAGGTTCAACAGAGTTAGGATAAACAGCCCAAATCGATTTTAAAGTACATTATTAGTTATTTTTAGTAGGATATAAAGCTAAACTCTCATACCTGCTTCAATACCCCCTTTATCTGCAAAGAGTGCAGCGCAAATTTGATTTTAAAAGAGCCTTTAGACAATGACAAACCTGCAAACAACTAATTTTTGGAATAGTCTAGTCACTTTTCTCTGACCGTTTGTAACTGAGACAGGTCGCAGTAGATCTACGGTTCAGATTCAGATTTCAGGCTGTTGGTACTTTAGTAGTCTGACATTGATAAATGATCTAGCAGATTTCAAAGGTCAACAAGAGTGATCAGAGATTCGGTCAATAGATCAGCTTTGGGCTCGTCTTTTAAGTAGCACAGATGTTGAATTAAGTGGCACCAGTGAGAGGCAACCTGAACTTTACTTTTTGATACCTGTGGAGCGATCTAAATACTTTGTGTTCAAATCCCATTTAGAGAAAAAAGTGGTTTAACCTTCCTTAAATACTGCACTCTACCATAACCCCCTGCATGCTGCTTATGTAATACATCAAAAATAATATTCATAATCGTGACACAAGTCTGTATAGCTGCATGAGAGCCATGTCAACAATCAAATGTGTGTGTGATCCATTTTTACCAACCTGCACCGTTAATTAACTGCGTGTAAGGCTGCAACTAACCACCTTTTTTTAAATGTTTAATCTGCTTATTATTTTTTCAATTAATCGATTGGTATCGATTGTAAAACAACAGAAAACTGTGAAAAAAGCTCATCACAATATCATGTGTCATTAAATGTCGTGTTTTGTCTGACGAACAGTCCAAAAGAACAAGTAAAGCAGCAAATATTACATTTAAGAACCTGAACCATCATCAAAATTTTCTATTGATTGATCAATCATAATCATAATCTCTTGTAGGAAAGTGTGTGGATTAAGTCCCCTTGATTAATATCATGCCTATGCAGTGCATTGTACAGATAACACCCTCCCATATGGACCATTACATGGCAATGGACACCGGTGAGGCGTTTGAACAACTCAGTTGTCCTTTCTGGGAAGTAGCACTGACACCAACATCACAGAGTATCTATAAGCAGCAATCAGGTCATTTGTAGGTAATATGTAGTAAAAAATGAGGCAGGGTTAGGATCACTGCACTCCCATTTCAGTCACCTTAGTAGGTTTTTCTATAGCAAACACTAGAAAAATAGTTTTTGACTGCGATAAGATGTGTGATCACGATGCAGCCATCTAAGTGCAGATTTGGCAGCATCATTGTCCCAGTATTCAACACCTGTTACGCAACTATGACCAAATGTTTGACATAAATATAACAGTACCATACAGAGTATGAAGAGAAGAAGTACACTGACAAAGCTCTTCATTCTGATTCAGTACACACATAGTGTATTATCATCAGATCACTTTTGTATTAGTACAAGTATTCACAGGGATTTGTGTTTGACATTGCCAAGTGGGTGAGTGGACTAATCGGTTGATTAGCCAGTTATTTGTGATCTACAACCACTCAGTGCCATATGTAAAGTATGTGTAATCTGTAATACCACATGTTACGATGGTTTAATGACATAAAACATGCAGGATTTAACTGACACATCCAGCGAATGAACTGGGATGGTCCAGTGACTTTCTCAGGAGCGTCTCAGTAGCATGTCTGTTGACTGATGCCTCCCTACAGAGAGTGATACACCATGAATGCTTTTAAAGCTTAAATTATTTGTTTTTATTTGAGTGATATTTAAATTAATTGGGTGGGTAATGTTAAGTTAGCAAGGCTATCGGTCTCGTTTGGTTTGTTTTCATGTCTTAATTATTGATAGCAGCACCTGTCTGGTTATAAAAGAATAAAAAAGGAAAATAAGGAGATAACCGTGGAGCCCATCGATGTTCTTTGTGCTTGTGTCCACTTCAGCTATCAACAATGCTCACTGACTGCTGCCATAAATAAATACAAACATAATGAATTTATGATTTTGTCTTTAATTGCTTTGACCGTAGCAGGTTGAGCAGCTTGTCTGGGCACTAACCCTGTGCTTTCACCTCCAATATTGTCCGGTTGCACCCCAGACAGGTGCAGAGCTGCTGAAAATTTAATGAGGCTCAGGGACATGGTAGCTCACTGATAGCTGGGCCCCATTCACTCTTCTCCACCACCACTCCCACTGTTGCTGTTTACCACCATCTCCACGGCGACACACAGTAGCGCCAACCAGCGATAAGATAATGAGGAAAACAAATCCGTTTGAATAGACGGGGCTGCTTTCTAGTCACTCGCCCCAGGCATTGTTTAGAATGGTACTTTGCAGGAGAGAGATAGCATTCTTATTTCAGGGTTTATTACAAGCTGCAAATTTGTATCAGTGAATTTTAAGAGGTAACTGGGTGGCACAGAGTTTGTTCAACTTGAAAAACCACAAGGACAACATAACCCCATCTGTTACATCATCATTTTAGTAACTGCCAGCCTATTGACAGTAAAACATAATGAGAGTATTGTTGCACAGAGGTAATAGTACACATGCAACAGGTAGTAAACAGTAAACAAGCAACACCAACCACATATGAAGTCTTTTGTTTGCAGCATTACACTAAACCTACACAACGGCTGTTAACCCTAACACAACCTCAAGAGAAAACGTCTACACAAGACCTCATACTTCGATGATGACGATGAGATTTTTAAAGGCTGGTAGGCTGGTTTGAGGGTTATGACTCAGTCCAAATATATAATATAATCTTGATCCAGTATGACCTTTTCATGACAGAAAATGCAGGATCTACAAGACATTTCCCCTTAATTTTATTCTCAACACAGCATCTAGAGCAACTACAACCACTGAAGTGTATTCTCAAGTAAAACTATCTATAAAAAATAGATGTACCTAAAAGCTAGTGCTGAGTTTCATATGCATTTTTATTGTATTGTCATTGCAAATTGGACAAAAAGTATTACAAAAGTGAAACACAACAAATGTACTCTCTGGCTGCAGCCTTCTCTTTTCTGTAGTGTTGTACTCATGTAGCGATCACAGTCTTTTTGTGTAACAATTAGTACCACACAGATGCGGCTTTGTTTCCCGATATCTTGGTGTTTGTTAGATTTATAAGCCTCCATCTGAATTGGTAGCTCGTTCGCCCGTCCATCCCAGAGAACCAAAACCAACAGGCTCATGTGCTGTGTCTCTGCTGATAGCCTCAGCACACAATAGAGTGAATGAATGGGAGAAAGAGGGTGCAGACAGGTTATGCAATCAATTAGTGCAGATTAAGATCTTTGGCCCAAACAGTTGCGAAGGCTTGACCTCTGCATTAGGGTAGTGTTAGCGGTCTAAATTTCAGCTGGAAACACACAAAGCGGACTCATGGGAAAATCACCAGTCTTATACTTTTATTTCACTTCTCTTGTTTACAGAACAGGAGCTGTAACAGGAATATGTACGATATGACTCAAATGGTTCATATTGTCCAGCACAAATTAATTTATACTGACATTAATTTCCTCACTCTCAGAGAAGATCTTGTTCTAAAGTGAGGCAGGAGTTTATCCTGTGTCCAAGTATCTGATGCAAGACAAACCTTCAGTGCTCACATAGATAAGAAAAGGCAGAAAAGTAAACACAGCTTTGAATATTAATAAAAACGACAAAATGGTGATAAAGATGGCTATTAACCACTTGGGGTATTTAGCCTTTAAACAGTGATGCTTATTGTGTATCGATGAAGCAGCACTACTCACAAAAAGGTTCAATTATGATCTGTAAAGCTTTAAGTTGTTAGTTCTTAACTTAGGTGGTGGTCACGGTCAGCTTTAAGTTTAGACATAAAGAGCAAGGGGTGAATAGGTGAGGAGAGTTTTTCACTCAGCCAATGGCTGAGCTGCATTTATTTTTTCTGCACTAATCTTCTTAATAACTTCTTGGTACAAGTGGGGTAAAACCTACTTTCTGTTCTCTTTTCCGACAAGAGGTTTAAGCTGAGAAAATGCAATGTAACGTGCCATTCTGAGATGTTTTTAGGCAAAGAGCCCACAATATTACCACAGTATTACAACTGTACACTTGTATTTTTTATGATTTTCTTTTCAATTTCATTCAAATTCACTAGATAAACTGGCAAAATGCATGGCTATTGAAGTAACACAAGGTTGTTTTATTTAGTTTTGATTATGTGTAGCTTGAGTGGTAAATACATGCTAACCCCCCCCTATAGTGTTCTCCTTGTGTAGGACCATATCAAATGTCACCGTGTGATCCGTACACGTTTGTTGTCTCTGTTTTAATTTTCGCTGTCCTCTACTGTTAAAAGCTATAGCCTCCAAAAGTAGATATAAATAAGAACTGTATGTAATCTGTACATGTCACATAACATAATTTAAATTTCTAAATCTAATTTTCACAAACAAGAAACCGAAGTCACGTAGCTAAATAAAGCGCATAAATTCTCCCACAACACTCTTCATTATTTAGACGGGAAAAGCCATTAAGAAGCTAACACGGCTTTATCAGGCAAGAAGACCATTAGTGCAACATCAATTACTTCACTAGTAATGAAGACAACCTTGGTCTTTGTTACCATGTACATGGAGGGAAGGGAGGGGGCAGTGTACAGGCAATTACTGAGGTAAATTACTCATCGGAGCTGAACTGGAAATATATCAAATGTCTGCTACTTTAGCGTGTGTTTTTTCTACTTTGAGTGACAAAGTGACTCACAAGGTAGCACCCCTTGTGCCACTTGCTAGCTCTGTCGTCACACAAGGCTAACCTCTTTCTCAGCTCTTTGAAATCTACACCTGTTCTCCAAAAGCACTTCTTTAGTGGAGTGTTCGAGCCGTTTCACTTTGAGAGTTGTGACAAAGGCAGCATGTGCTTTGTCAGAATCGAATCCTTACCTTACCTCGAATACACTCAACTCTGTCACTCTCACGAAGTTTGTGGTTAGGGTTAATGACAGAAAGTCTCCTACACAGACCCCAATGAGCAGGTGAACTTCAGCCCACTTTGGTTACATTCTTGAATTATTAACCTGTCTGCCCACTTCCTGATGACAGAACCACAGATTACTTCCCCCCTTTTATTCTGAAATATTTAAGATGTGCTTGTCATTACCTGGAACTATTCCCTTGATCATCTGATTGTTGATTCTAACATGTTTCCTGAAAGACATGTCTCTGTCTTAAACATAGGCATATGTCTTTTCTGGCTCCGGACCTGATTATTATAAGCAGATACATCAGATACAATATGTGTTGTTATGTTGTTTTAATGTGGGGTCATTAGTCACCAGAGTTTTGGCCTTGAGCCACATCCTTTTGAGGGAAAGTCTGGCAGGATCATGTTTGTGTCTACAAGATCCATCCACATGTACACTTAAACCCTGCCTCTCATTTCCCTCACCTTCTTCACCTACTCAGCCTGTCTTGGCCACTGGCACAACCCTTCGTTAAGCATAAAGCCAGTCGCGCAAAGCCAGTGGAGTGATAATCCTCTTAGGAGACTCATTGCTCATTTGTCAGTGTCCAAATAAAGCACAACCTTATGGGATTTAGTGGGGAAGCACTCCCTGACATCCCACCTTGACTGGAAAGATCCGGGACGAGGAGGGTTACAGGCATTGGATGAGCTTTTGCACGGAAGGCGGGGCTAAGGCCCGTTGGAAGTGACGGGGAGCAGGATTTGGCCCAGCGTCACTGCCGTCTGCTCTCAAAATAGCCAAGTGTTGACATTGACAAACGGATGTTTTCCTGTCACAACTACATCAAACCTTTTACATAAATAAAAAACACACATTTGTTTCCGTTAGACAGCAGAATAAACAATGATTTGAATTCAGTATCTGAAGACGTAGTGGCTAATTATGAATGGATATTTTTAGGAATAGGTTTCTGAATATGATGGTAGAAGTGTCGCTTGTACAGCACTATCATGGACATAAAGGTTTTTTTTACTTTTTATGTTGAAAATATAGTCATCAAATGCCATTATAATAAAGGTTATTATTATATTATTATATATTATTTTGAAATACAAAGTCTTGAAACTTGAAATAAAAACAGCAAGACTTGAATCCTTGTGACTTTTGGATAGAATTTAGGATGTTTTGTTTTTTGGAATTAAAAGGGCAGATTTCACAATAAGCCCAAACTGTAATTATGAATCAAGTGACACAAGACTGTGTCTACGCACAACAACAGAGGTGTTTTGTTTTTTGATGGGGTACATGTCGTGGTTTTGCATTCAATTCAAATGCTGTCAATTGTCATTTGAAACCCAAGCTCTCCTCTTTCGCTTATTAGGCCTGATAATGATTGCTGCATATAATCAGTGTGTTCATTCTACTTAACAAAACTGTATGTATAAATATTAGTTACTCGAAACTGTAATTTTCAGTGATGAAAGAAGGACAGGCTGCAACATACAACCTCCATTATGGAAATGATTTACCTTACTGTTTGGTTTCCCGACAGTGTTGTCAACTCCCAAACTAAGAATGGTGCCACGCCGCTCTACCTGGCTTGCCAGGAGGGTCATCTGGAGGTCGTCCAGTATCTGGTCAAGGATTGTGGGGCGGATCCGAGCATCAGAGCCAATGACGGGATGACACCTCTACATGCTGCTGCCCAAATGGGCCACAACACAGTCATCGTCTGGCTGGTATGTTGGAATGTCATGACACTATAGGTCAAATCCTGTAAACAAATACAGAGATATAAATAAGTTGTTATTCCAGTGTTATTTAAAATGTATTTGTTTAGCTGAGTCGAAGGCGGTGACCTCATTAACATCCGAAGAACTTTGTTGCATCATGATTTCACTCATTGTCTAAAATCTAAAGTCTTATTGCTTGCTACATGCTACTTCTACTGCTTTATAACAATTTCTGTTATTGACTCTTTCCCCAAAAAGCAGCTTTTATTAATTTCTTTGCAGTTTTAGCAGATGACTGTAACTGTGTCATCCTCCTCTGCCCTTTTAGATGAGCTTCACAGAGATCGGCCTGACAGACAGGGACAGTGACGGGGCCACAGCTATGCACTTTGCAGCCAGTCGGGGCCACGCAAAGGTGCTCAGCTGGCTGCTGCTGCACGGCGGAGATATTGTCATGGACAACTGGGGAGGGACCCCGCTTCACGACGCTGCAGAGAACGGTGAACTGGAGGTGTGTGTTTGTTTCTTACTTTTTATGTGTGTGTCATGCTCAGAGTCAGACTGTAATCCATAGAACATAAGTAAATAAAGCTCCTCCTTTTGGCAAGCAGCATTATGTCACCACAGAAAGAGGTTTTACATGATTTTAATAAGATGCAACATTATCTGTGTCCATCTGTTATAGTTCATTATATTAAACATATAGTTTTGGTCAAACTGGTCTTTGAATCACATATAGAGCTCTCCAGTTTTGTTATTAGTTTGCCAATTATCTCTCAAACGTCAAATATAGTAGAAATGGAATAGAAAAAGCTTTCTGAAGATTTAAAGAAAGATTTACTGTTTGATTTGCACATGTTTAAATCCAATGTTGGCGTGACTTTGTGCACAATGTTGGCTATCCTGGTCCTTTTTTAATAGTACTGGTAATATGAGCAATAGCAGAGACGATGTAGCCGACAGTTATATAAACGATATTCATAAAAAGTCATGAAGGATCGTTATCATTCTTGACGCTCACATGTCCACACTTTCACACTTAACCATCTGTTTTGAATGAATGGCCTTGAGCTTTAGTTCTATAAACACTCTGACCTGCTACTTTGACTAACATAATGTTGGATCCAAGTCTGGTGAGTCAGCTGTTTCAGCACAACCTTGATGGATTGAATGTAGAGAAAAATACATTTTCGGTCTGATATTTGCATCGCATTAGAAGAGTTTGAAATCTTAACTCAAAGGACATTGACTCAAACTCTGACTTACAGGGTGCTGGCCCAGGAAGACAGAACATTATTAAGAAACTAACTGAAACATGAGTCAATATGACAACACAAAGCTCTCAGTCTGAAAGCAACAAGCGTAGTCTGGCTTCCACCTGTAACTTGGAGGTTTCAAGACAGATGTTTCTTTTGATTACTGAACAGAAGTGCTTTGTTTGAGAGAGGAAGAGGACATTTTCCCCCAAAAGTGAAGCATCTTAAAAACATGTTCTCTTTTCACTTTTTACATGGTTTCTACAGAATTAATTACCTGCAATGTTTTTGTGTTGTTATGCAAATTAAATGTATTTTTGACTGATTGAAGCTGATTTTAAGTACAGCAACCACTTTTACTGACACTGTCATTTGATCTATATCTCACCTCTCTGTCTCTCTCATGTCACTCTCCAGTGCTGTCAGATCCTTGTGGTCAATGGGGTGGACCTGGGCATCAGGGACCAGGACGGCTTCACAGCAGCAGACCTGGCTGAATACAACGGCCACTCCCAGTGTGCCAAGTATCTGCGCACTGTGGAGAACATGGTAAGAAATACGGTGGTGCCCAACATGTCTTACTGCCATGCATCCGACCTCTGACCTCCCTATGGAAAGGGCCAAACCTAACAGTGAGGATCAAAGTATTTTAATCTACACATCTACATCAAAGAAATAAACCATAAGTAGCAAAAAACTTAATTTAAAACTGAATTATTTGTACACCGTGAACTGTATCACACACTAATTTGGAGTTTCCTAACTGAATTATGTGCTATTCACTATTTAAAAACTCCACTCAGACTTGCAGTGTGGGAATCCAGTCTGAGTGTGGGGATCCCAAACAGAGGCCTGGGACAAATCTGAGGGGTCACAAGATGATGAAAAGGAATAAAAGGAAAAAAATGTAATATCTTTCTGTTAAACAAAACTACGTTATCACAGTTTATTTGTGAAATAAAAAATAGATGTAAGTGTCCATGAAAATATACCTCTTTAGTTGAATTGTTTAATTTACATCTACATTAAGAGCTGTGACAGGGTCATAAGTCGACTTTACCTCATTTTAAGTGCGAGAATGTTTCTGTCAGATCATTAAACAATATCTCAGATATAGCTGGTTTGATTCTCATCAAACTTGGTGACAGATGTCTTACCTTGCAGCATTTCTGAATACTAATTGGTCAAATGGGAGCTCTATTACACATCATCACTAGAAAACATACAGTATTTGTTGTATTTGACGGCGTGTGAACTGTTGTCTTGTCTGTCAAACTTCCATTTCCATACTCTATGCTCCATGACCAAACTGTAGTCCAAATTTTGCATAATATTAGCAATTACCTTTAAATTAAATATCCCTGTAATAATTACTGATTCTAATTATCTTACTGTCTGTCTCATTCTAATTCATCTGTCCCAAATGCAAACTTGCAAAACACATGACATGGATACTAGAGTAAAAAACAGCTGTCTCTGAGCCAACATGTCCCTTGACTGACATCAGTTTATCTCTGCTAATTACCAGAGCTATTCACACTTGACATACTGTACAGTGGTCTCTACGGCTTCAACCCACTGAAATCCCCAAGCGGCCAGAGGAATAATAACTCCTCCACACTGAACTCTCTTCGGTGTGTGGGAAACATATTTCCTCTCTCTTGCACTCGTCCCATTAGGGACATTCAGCCAACTGAGTGCTGCGCTGTGGGAAAAGCAGATGGCTCCAGAGCCTTTCTGATCAGCTGTGAGATGTTTCATTAGTGTGCAGTAATTAAACTCATAATGCTGTTCTCCCCATGTAATCCATCAGGGACTGAGGGGTAGTGGGATTTAAGAACTGATGAATGAACAAGTACATAATTCATATTAATGGTAATTCATTTATCTGTCTTGTGTAACGACATTGTATCCTTTTACATATAAATTACACGAGGCAGCCATGTTTTAATAATGAGTAAATACCTAGAATGAATTAATAGATTAAAGGTGCTTTTTTATCCACATATTGGACAGTTCAACAAAACAAACTGATGCTTGTGTTCATGATCTGCATCCTTTGACAGAGTGTGGAGCACCGTGTTTTGTCTCGGGACCCCTCAACGGACCTAGAGTACAAGCAGCCGGACTCGGGCCTCTCGTCACCAAACACCACCATGCCCCCTACCAGCCAAACGGCACACTTTGACATCGGTTCACCATCCAGCTCCCTGTCAAACTACGACTCAGCCAACTCCAGCCAGTCCAGCACCGGGGAGAAAAGGAGCAGCTTAACAGCATCACGAGGCCCACCCACTCAGCTGAACACAGCACACACAGGTCTATTTTTCATTTTAATTCATTCCAAATGATGTCCCTTTCTGTTTCTAAATTTAAATTTCAAAGGCTGATGAGTTCAGCAGTCATTTTTCTTTTTGTATCAGCTCACAATGAGAATCCTCAACTGCTGTTTCCTTTACATGCTAAATGTAGCATCTCAACCGTGGTGGAACAATCAGCTACTTACTGAAGTAGAGCTAACATCATGCATCAGTTTGCTTCCTTTTGTTCGATATCACAGGTGCATGGTATACTGATGCTGCACCCTAGTGGTTTGTGTACAGATAGTTTTTGTTTTGGATGGAGAGGTGGGCGATCATTAGAGTAACTTATATTTCTCTTTCATGTTTGAGTTGTGGACTATTAATGCTTTGTCTTGTTAATTTAAAATCAGCATTAAACCTGTGAGAAACTCAGTAAGTCTACATTAAACATGTCTACATGTACTGTGTCTTTGTCACAGGTGCATCAGAGTCAGCCATTTCAGACATGCAGGCATATATGGATATGCTGAACCCAGACATTGGCTCTGATATGCCCAAGAAGAATGAGATACCTGCTGATGCCACCTCCAAGCTCCCGCCACCACCGACCTATCCACCCCCACCTCCTCCACAGTCTCCACCGGTGCCCCCTCCACCCCCGGGCTACCCAGCACCACAGCCACCTAAGGAGCCATCGTCAGCAGAGTTCCTGAAAGTGAAAAGCAACTTGCGGCATGTGGAGAATAAGAAGGAGGTAAGTATCTCTGGAATTCTTGGAAATTAAAATTTTCATTGTATCAGTGTTTGTGCAGGTCATCAAACAGTTTTACTGCAAAAATAGTTACTTTGATCTTACCCTTTATTATCTGTGGCTTATTTGTACTTATCAGACAGTGTAGTAATTTCCAGTCTTTCTTATATGGGATCTTGCATGGCACAAGGCATTATATTATGTGCAATTGTAGCTCCCTATATTTTATTAAAACTGCAGATATCCCACGTTTTGAGACAAATAAAATGATAAAACGATAAATGATAATGATAAAAAGATGATGACTGATATGGTACAACCCTAAAGAAGAAGAAGGATCTGGTGTTTGGGATAAATTGGCCATTAGCTGCCATTTTCCCTTGTGTCTAATCAGTTGGGCAATTGCTCTTGTGGAACAATGGGCCTTGTCTGGGTGAACACAGTGCTGTTATTGTATTAGCATGGCTAACAAGGCTAACAAAGATGCTCATTACTGTGGCAGGCCCTCTGGGTTGACACATACAATACTTGTTGTGATGGGTTTGATCTTAATTCCAGTAATTAATCTGGCTTCAGATCACTCAAAAGAAGTGTTTAAAGAGCTGACAAGAAGAAGCAATTATAATCAGCATCAACATTAGCTTCAGTGCTGCTTGTGGTGGTTCAAAATACATTAAAACTCGCTGTAAAATTGTTATTCTGATTTGATTGTAACCGAGTTGTTCAGAAAACATTGTAATTACAACAAAGATGACCAAAAGAGCTGAAAGAACTTCATGAAGAATTTATTCTCCGATTGTTACCTTGTCTTTCAGAATGATGATAGCAACACTGTCCAGTCATATTTTTTGTTTTAATCAGCCTAATTAAAGGTTTGTCAGTGCTGTACTGTTTCATCTAAAAGCAGAAGTACATTATAAAATCAGGGAGCTGCAGAACCTGCTGATTTCCAGAGAAAATCTGTTGTTCAGGAAAAAAGACAGAAGCTGTATGTGTATATCTGCGATGCAAAGTAAGCTGTTGTTAGTTGGTATAAAGTCCACAGGTAGTGATAGTGTCCTGTCTCCAGGGTGAGCTCTGTGTCTGTGTGTGTGTGTGTGTGTGTGTGTGTGTTTGTGTGTGCACGCATGCGCCATCAGCCATACAGGGGAGAGTTATTAATTAGTGCCACCCCCTCTCCTCTCTCCACCCTGAGCTTGTACCCAGGTGACCAGCCCGGGGCGCGCCCTCATTAACAATTTACCAAAAGCCAGTGCTCAGAACACACACGCACGTGCGTGCACACACACACACAAATGCACACAATTAAGATTAGCGTGTACCATATACATTGGGAAAAACAATCTACCTTGGGCACCATAGTAACAGAGAACAGTAACCCCATCCAGGGACACGGCCAATCAGATGGACCAATCTCACAACCTGTAGACAGCTTGGTGTCTAGAAAACAGTGTAGGAAACTTGTTGAATGCAATAAGTGCAGTAAGTGTGGGAAGTTTTAGGTTTGTTTTTTTTGTTTGTTTGTTACTATAGAGGCCTCCTCTGCTGCTGCTTCTGTTTCTCTCACCTCATTTGTCTGTGTTTGGTTTGACTGAAGTCAAATTTTTCCTGTGGAGCAGCCACACGAAACATTTGCCTCTCACGTTTTTTTGTTCTTTAAACCTACTGCAGTCCCTCCAGAAAACTCGGACTTTGAGATCACATCTGCGATTAGTGTATATTTTCTGCCATTTTCTGTGGCTAATTTGGGCCAGTGAAGGCTAGAATATTCTAATGCTCCTGAAGCCTGAGAAATTTGAGTGCGGTCGGCCATGTTGAGGGCAGCACCTGGGCCTTTGTGTTTTGCATAAGAGCCACTGGACAGGGTTGGGAGTGGTTGATTTGCGGACTGGTGGTGACATCATTGCCACTGCTGTGGCTGGCCTGATAGGTTATTGATGAGGCCTGTGGGTAAAGTGAGAGGGCAGGTAGAGTGACAGGCGTAGCGCTGAGCGGAGAGGAGGTGACGCTCTGGGTTTGGTGACAGCTACTTTCTGTGCTGCACTGGGCTTTGTGGATGAGGCTCTGTGCGGACTGGAGGAAAGCTGCAGGAGAGGACTCTTAACGCTAAGGTAAGGTGTTTTTATTTAGAGAGCTTTGTTTTTACCAGAGGCAAAAGATCTTTCGAGTTGTTTTGCGTATTTTGGCTAATCAACAGGCTCTTGAGCTGTTATAACTGCTGTGTGGTTAGATATTGAATCTGTTGTCTTATTTTAACTGTGTACTTGTGTACTTTGCTTTTCTGTTAGATGATGAATAAATAGATGTTGTAAAATATGTATGTGACTTTATTATTCATTTTAAAATGACAAGCAGCCTACTAGTGTGTGACCTTTTAATAGTCTGAGGCTTTTCTAAAACCACATGCAATGTCAGACCGCAAATAGACCTTTAATAATGCATCCCAAAACATTAGTTTGTATTAGCAACTAAATAACAATGACTTTATGCTGACAGACAGATCCGTATATAATGGGAAGGCTGTCTGTCTGTCTGTTTGTGTACAAATGCTTTGTACATTTGCTATTGTTGGCCCACCTCCCTGGAGGATGACAATCAAACCATCTGTAGTGCTCCCCTGCTCACATTACCCTCCCAACCTGATGAGTGCTCAGGGACCATTTCTTTGACAGCAGACATGAGTCAACAAAACTAAACAGGCTTACAAGAACTCAGAACATGACACCATAATAGTGGAGAGGTCAGGGGTCAGCTGTCGATTTATTCTGCTTGGACATCTGCTTAATGTCTGAGACTCTCTGAGGTCTGGATTTCATGGAAAGTCATGGTCTCTGTAGGCAAGTAATTCCTTACTAGGAAAAGATTTAATGCAAAGTTTTTTAAGCTGAGGACTAAATGCAAATGTGAGGCTTTTTGCATTAGGAAAATGTATCCACAGATTGACCTAACAAAGCATGTTAGTCATCTACCCACCCACGCATCCACTGCTAACATCCAGTTCCTTCTAAATGCATACAGTGAAGACTCACAGACTGACAGGAGTTTGATATCCTGCTTTTACAGCTTTAGTTGTCTGAGATGTCACAACGGAAAGTGAGAGGGCTCAACTGAAAGTGCTAAGTTAGTGACCTCTCACCCTGCTCTGTGGACCGGAGGGGGTCTCTTACATTGGTGTAAAAGCTGCATGTGTACTCATATGTTCTGTGGCCCTGTGCACTTCTCGCGCAAAATATAAATGCTAATGTTTTACTGGAACTGAATAAAAGCCTTGTTCTGTTATTCAAATAAGGCTGCTTTGGTCACACGAGAGAGCTAATCTGGCAACAAAAGTGTTACAGTGTGTCTTTGGCACAAATGACATGTTCTTTCCAAAAGCACCATTTAGCCATTTTAAAAACTTCAAGAAACATCAATGATTCGGTTGTTTTGTATGTCAAATAAATACTTATGTTGACAACTATCATTTGAGAATCATAACCTTAACACATTTATTTGAGTAATTTTTCTTCTTTAGAAATGAATGCCAGATCAATTTACTACCTTGTAATTTCAGCTAAAACGATCATTTTCATCACTACTAATTATCCCGATTGTTTTCTTGATTAATTAATTAATTGTTCTCTGTGAAATACCAGAAAATAATGAGAGCTTGTTATGTCCAACACCTTTAAACCACAAATCTACAAATATATTAAGTTTACTATCACAAAAGACTGAACTTTCACTCAAAGGTGCTCAAAAAGTCTCTTTCCTGTCTATGGGATTAAGTTTAATGTATCATTGCCGTGCTAATAAAAACTACATTTTTAAAAACATGCAGGTGGAAGCTAATGAGTAGGTTAAATTAAAAGTATTTCATTGTCATTGTGTCATCTCTTACGCAGCTGACTCCTGGAGAAAGCCACGATAAACTGCGGCGTGTGGATTCAAACAGGAAGTCAAGGAGCTTCAGCAAGCAGCCCAGCACTGGGGACTACTACAAGACCCTGGGCAGCGACACAGCCGAGCCCCAAGAGACTAAAAGCATGGCACCTAACGAGGAGGTAAGCCAGATCTTTGATGTTTACGGCAACATCAATATGTTGTAGTGTTGTGACATTTGAATTTCAGGAAATATATAAAATTATCATAAATAAACTTGTGCTGATGACTGAAAGGAACCAGTATTTTAGGTGTAAAGGGTTTATTATGTTTTCCATGGTAGTACATGAGAACCCATGTATTGAAAAATTATGGCTTAGCTTGTTCCTCCAGGGGACATTAGCTGCCATTGATTCATGTGTATGATAAAAAAACAAATGCAGGTTAACATGTAACGCTGTGTTTACTGATGGTCATCTGACATCCACTCATAAAAAATAATAATCTCTTAAAACTATTTGGGTTTGTGTGGGCATCTCAGCCGCTGATAAAAGGTCCTATTCAGGTTGAGGTTTATCTGGGTGATGGCGTGTCTGCATTAGGTTACCACACTGTCTGCACTATTTGCCTGTACATTATGCTACTCAGCACATTACGTAATTTTGTGTCCTCTTGAGCTTTTGTTAGCCAACTGATGCAAACTGCCACCTCATTTCCATTGCCTCTTGAGTCTCCACCCGATTGTGCAAACTGTCCAAGAACTTACAATGGAACAAACTCAGGACCGTCCCAGACAAGAGAGCGTCTTGTTTTGTAATACATTTTTTCTGTGGCCAAGGAACTGTTGTATGAAATATTTTATGTTAGTGACAGCTTGTTATATCCTTATGACTTCAATTTGACTTCAACATCAATTTGTAGTAATGAATACTTGTTATTATATTCTTTTTTTTAAATGAAAGAAATAAAGAAATCGAGGAGTTAAACCTGCAAAGAAGTCTGCGAAATCACTTTAAACATAAATATAGTGGTAAATATGTAAAAGGTTAATTTAATTCAGGTATCATGTGGGAGATAATAAATAAAAACTGTGATTAATTATATTTCACATTAAGGAATAAAAGCTCACACATTGTATTGAGCCATCACAATAGCCATACAAAGCGTTAAAATATTGAGGGAAAACTGGAAGAATTTTGAACATATTGTGAATATTTTATTGAGGCTTGATTGGTATCTGAGTTACTGAGTCTGGGTAAGTTATACATATTGAGTTTACATTTCCCTGAGCTGCCTTTGGTTATTGTTGATCTAATGTCTTATTAAAGGAGGAGCACAAAGAGTCTGTTAGACTCTCATCAATGTCCCTGGGGACTTGTTCTTATAACCTCATGGGTATCAGCAGTGGTGGTGTTCTGGGTGATACGGGGTACAATCCACATTGAGCCAATTAAGGCCACAGTGGGGCCTCTCCTGGTCTCAGAGGCACCCTAGCAGATGGACCGGGTAATCGATGGCAGCGGCGGCACGTGCTGCCAAGACCCATCTGGACACACCAACTCCCCCCTTAACTCTCTGGGGGGTTTGAAAGTAAAGGGGGCAACAATGATGAGCACGCGTCTGAAGAATAAAGGAGGGGTGGGGTCGAGTTAAATGTCACGGTCCATTAATTTGCTTCCAGCAGAGTTATGGCACGCTTTCAGGGCGTGTCAGGCACGTGCTTAGGGATGGGGGGTAGACGTTGGGGTTGAGGCACTATCACTTGCAGTGACAGATGGCTTCTTCCCACTGTTTTCCCTCAGATTTCCCCCCAGAGATTAGGTCATATTAGCTCCGTTATTAGCAACAGGGTATTATGTCTTTATGAGTTGATTAAAGATGGCAGGAAGCAGAGGGAGGGCACGTCTAATAGGGCTGCTTACATCTGTCACTGTTGACAGTCTCTGTGCAAGCATGTCCTCCTCTTTCAGCCCAGCAAGCTTTAACTGGCATGCCTATGCAAGGAGGGAAAATGAATTCACTGTCACTGCTTCATGTTTGATTAATTCATGTTGATCAATTAATTAATTAAGAAAAATGTGTTGTGTATATGTTATGGTTTTTATCTTGAAAAGGCAGATGTATTAATTGTTTCATACTTTTTATTTTTGTTATTATCATTTTACATATAGGTTTTAATTATCGACATTCAAGTGCTGTTTAAATGTAAGTGGGCAATAACATTTCATGAGCCACCTGTCACATCCCACTTATCAGTGACCAAATATTGGCCAACAGTGTCATAACACAGTGTGGTTGCTAGGAGAAAGCCTGCAGGGGTGACTACAACAAGCTAACGCATATAAAATATGACTGACTTTTTCTCTGTCTCCATTCAGGGCTCCGTCTTATTGGAGGAGCCTACAGACAGCCCCGCCCACAGCTCTGAGAATGGCACCACAGAAGAATCAGTCGCACCCCCACCTCCTCCACCTCCACCCCCTCTTCCCCCAAGCAACCCAACGCCAACACCCCCTCCGCCTCCTCCACTGCCCCCGGAGACGCCAACCACCCAGAATAACTCTGCCAGTTGCACTTCCACCAACCAGCGACGCCCTTCTTCCTCATCAGGAAGTGAGTGTCTCTTAACTTTTTTTTTCCTGGTCTCCATCATTTGTTTTCCAACTTTTTCTGGTACTTAAGGTCTTGAGGTCTAATGGTTCTAAATTAATGGGGGGATTTAGGCTTATACACTTTATTGTAGAATTACTCCTAGAAAGCAGAGCCCATAGTATCACTGGGTACAATGTAATCTCACTGGGTAAAGATGAGTTGAGTCTGACCCTGGCATCCTAAATAACAGATTATAAATTAATGATGTAGGGCTACCATTACCCTCAGAACTGGTTTAGTGTTCAGCCATTTCCTTAAGTGCCCCTCGCTGCCCTGAATGCTGCTGTCTGACAGTGTACATGTTCTAGTCAGTCTAGTTTTTGGACTGTCCATGGTTCCCATGGGTCTGAAAAGTGCAATGTCTCTCTCCAAAATACACAATCTAAGTCCTAGAAAAAAAAAATAAAAATGGAAAAGTTGTTAAATTTGATTAGGCCCAACAATGTCTGACCCAGGTTCAACATTATATATTTACTATCACAATTTCTCACAGGCATGGCTCAAAGGTCTTTACAGAAAGATCTAACCAATTAATAATTAACCACAAGACAAAATTAAGTAAATAATTATATAACAAATATCAAACCTGGAAGCTAATTAATTACAACACACTATCGTATTACCTAGCTTATCCTGTTAAGCACTGCCAATTTCTGAACCTCAAAGAAGATGAAGAAATCACAAAGTGTTGCAAAGTAATCATTATTTGTCATAAAATGGCAGAACCCTTGGGTTGGTCAGTTTAAAGAGGGATCCAAGATGGCTGGGCATGCAACAGATGTCAAACAGCAGTAACATGAAGAGTCACAAGAGATAAAACATGACATTTTTTCTCTTTTGGTAGGAATTAGCAATATTATAATGCTGTTGTGCCCACAGTGTTCTTCTGCTAATATTGCCCAATCATTTTTCTCCCCATTAACTCCTTAATGTGTGTTTCTATTTACATGTTCCTTCTTTCACCTGCTCCATCTCCACCTGTTTCTCTCCGTTTTTGTTTGTTTTGGGTTTTTTTCCCTCTTTTTGCCTGCCATGGTCTGTCCTCTGTCCTCACTGCTGCTCTGTCAAGGCGGGAATAGGTCTGCCTCTCAGGCAAAGGGAGGGGCATCGAAACAAATGAAGAGTAAGTACGGATAGCAAACTAGTCTTTCAGATAAATTGGTTCAACCTGTTACACATAATAATAGTAATAATATATATACTAAAATGCCCCAAAACGGATATAGTATTTTAAAATCATAATATAGCTTCTAAAGTAGTCATAAACACTCTACACAGAAAAATCACTGTGTGACATCGCTAAACTTTTTTTTTTACAATATTAAAAATTAACCATTAGAGTAGAAAGTCTTTCTGGTGAACCACAGACAATCATACATTTTTAGGTACTCCATTGTACTTATCTCAAACAAAGGTTTAAGTGAAGGATCAATTGCAGTATGGCTTCAGCTTTGTGTCGTAGCTGACAAGCATCTCATAGGACAATACATAGGATGTTTATTTTATAAACTAGCAATAAACAGCAACTTCTATTAAGTTGTAAACTATTAGGCACCTTTTTACAATCTATGCGTTTTATCTTTACGCTTTTGTTCACCAAATATCCAATTGTCTAATCTATTTATGCTCCATGTGCTCCCTAATGGTAGGATAGCAGTAAAAATAAGTTAAAGAGTAGTGTGTGCTCACTAATGGCATGATTTGTGCTTTAACGTTAATCAGGTAATAAACAGGCTGTTTGGTGGCCATAAAGCCACTGACTCATCTAAGAGCTTAAAATGATTTTACAGCTTAGACATTAGTTGAGACGACGGCAACAAACCAGGTGGCTGATTGAACATGCCGTTGCAACAATGTAGATGGTTTGAGGTTCTGTATTGTTTTCTATTGATCAACAGGGGAAGGAGATTATACTTTTTATATTGTACAGGACAGATCTTTATCTGAAGTGCTAATGAGCAGTGTGGTGATCACTAATGATATGAATTGTTCTACAGTGTTAACTAGGTAATAAACAGGCAGTTTGGTGGTCATAAAATTAAAAGCCACCAACACATCTGAGAGCTCGAGATGAGTTTACAGCTCCAGTGCTCATTGTGACGACAGCAGCACACCAGGTGGCTGATTGAAAATACTGCTACAACATTGTAGACGGTTAGATGTATTGTTTTCTACTGTTTAACATAATGGAGAGGATCATACTTTTCATATTACATAAACAGGATATCTCTCTCTCTCTCTGAAATCCTCTTAAATTGCTAATCCAGAGCAGAAAACCTTTTTGTGCTGTGATGCCCATCATGAGACTATTTGTCAAATGTTCTCTACCTGTCACAGCTCCACCCTCCTTAACACTCCACACCCCTAGCCTAAACAGAATATAACGAATACAAACACACAACGTTTGACTGTAAAACACAGTGATACAAAGGTGCATTGAAACAGATATGAGTTTTATTTTAGCATTTAAAACGCGTTAGATTGTGGATAATCAGGTGTTCTGGAGCTCTGCAATGAAGATTTGTCAGGAGAAAATGAGTAAAGGTAGGCTGTATATGTTGGAAAAATTAGAAATGATACTTTTTTTTGTGAATAAGAATATTCTTTCACTTCACAAACGAGAGTTTTGATAGCACTCATTGCACCTGGCAATGAAGATTTATTGAACAATGTTAACTGTTTAAAGAGCTCTCACATGTCGTAAAAGTGTGTCCGGGATCAGTGGCAGTTCCCTTTTTCCTTTCATCCATAAACTGTTCACAGGCTACAGTTTGAGTGTGTACAACTGCATATTGTATGAGGCTCGGGAGGGGAGGAGGGGGTGTCAGTCACCAGTTTCTTTCTCTGTAATCCAGTAAATGTGAGGTGAGACTGAATGCATGTCATGCATGTGTGTATGATTGAATTGTGTGTTAGGTTTGCTGCGGTGAGAACAAGCTGGAGATTGAAGGGTGACTCTCTGTTTGTGCGTGTGTGTGTGTACAAGCGTGCACATTAGTGTGTTAATTCCTGGTCGGCTTGCCAATGGCTCGCTGTCACTTCCAGTTACTGGTGATTCCTTTAGATTTCCCCCGACTGTGACGATGGGTCTTTAATGGAAAGCTGCTCTCTCCACCCCATGAGAGAGAGACAGTGAGAGGGAGAGCAAGAGAGCGTGAGGAGGGGTGGCAGGCTAGCGAGGTTTTGTGTCCAGCTAGACCATTGTGGTCGACTCAACAGGGAACGTTTTTAACGAGAGGACTTTTTTTTTTGTTTTTTTTATCTAAGTAGAAAATGAGTGATCAATGAGGGACTGAGGATATTCAATTCATTGGAGGTTCAATAAAACAGGTGAGGTAGTTGTTCACTCTCAGTGTATTTGGGGCAAATTATGTGAAGTTTAAATTTGGTAAAAATAAATAAATGTGTAGCTGCTATAATTGTTAGTTGTACTTTACATTATGACGTTTGATTTGAGGCTTTTTCCAGCCACATCTTAAAATTTTGTTGCATAGATCAAACTAAAATAACAGCTAAAGTGCTATTGGAGTTTGCAGTTTGAATATATATTTCTATTTGGTTTATCCTTTGTTAATGTTACCTTTTTTAAATGTTTTGAAAACATTGGTCTCACGAGGAAGCACTGCGTTGACATTGCCTGATTGACAGATCAAATTTCTTTCAATTTGTCTGTACTTATAAAAAGTAAAAACAAAGTTCCTTTGTAATAGCATTACCATTAGAGATCATGTTTGAAGTCTGCCTGAATTTGTTGCATTGTTCTCTATAATCAGATTATGGTCTATAGAAGCTGAATGTATATAATTTACCATAGGCCTGCTTTTAAAAGAAGTCTAAAGTTCAGCAGTGGCTTAGCAGTCATACGTCAGGTGACACTGAAAGACATTGTGTGCCTCGTCTCTTTGGGTTCACTGTAGTGAAATAACTATAAATTGCTCCTCCCAATCTTATCCTCGTTGACTGTAAATGTTGCCTAATGTGTTGAATTCTCTTCAGTTCATGTGCATTGTCTTTGAATGTTTTCATTGGAGTTTGGCAGCTGGGAATCAAATTGAGTAATCCAAATTGTGTCAAACCATTTAGGGGAGACATTTCCTCAGTAAACCTTGAATCCCAAGAGTTATAAAGGTGAATGACAATCAAATTAAACAAATCTAAAAAGTATCAAGCCTATCAATGAAAGACAGCAGCTCAGTACACCATAATGACCTCCCATCACTGTCCAACATCCTCCAGGTTAGCATTGTTACCTGCCTGATCGGATGAAATATTTAACACTGAAATGCCACCCAACCCTTCTCTTGCCTTCTCTTCTTCAATGTATCTCTCTCACTCTCTGTTTCTCTCTCCCTCTCTTCTATCTTTCTTTCTTTCTACTCGGTTTCACTTTTCTGCTCCATCCTTTTGTCTCCAGGCACAAAATCTTTCAACATGATGTCCCCCACTGGTGACAACTCGGAGCTGCTGGCAGAGATCAAAGCAGGGAAGAGCCTCAAGCCCACACCTCACAGTAAAGGCTACACCACTGTCTATTCCAGCAGTGGACCCACAGGCAACAATGTAGGTCCAAGTTTTAATAAGTTTGGGAACTGTACAATGTTGGGACAATGGGACACCAGAGCTCTGACCTCAATGAATAGATCATGTGGACTGCAGTGCTATACTTAGCCACTGTAAAGCTACTATACTGAAAAATAAAGGGTAACTAGTCGAATGTGTCAGAATCTGGAAGAAGTGTTGACATCATGCGATATGCCATTTCCAAAACATTAGTGGTACTGGTTAAAAAAATCCACCAGTTATCAGTTTTGTCACACCTCCATTTTCACCTGTCCATCTCTGTCTTTTTTTTTTCTCCAGGGAAACACTGCATCTCCACCAGAGACCCGTGCATCCAGCCCACCACCCAAGCCGCCATCCCCTCCACCATCCAATACGTCTGTCACCTCGCCACCCATTACCCCTAGTCCCAGCCCCAGTCCAACTGGCTCTGGATCTGCTAGGACCATGTCAAACTCTACAAGCAATGAGCAACTGTCTAACTCTGTTGTCAATGGGAACAGTGGTGGCAGAGCAGGAGCAGAATCGGTGCGGAAGATGAGCCTTGCAGATGTGGAGGCGCTAGTGCCCACTCATGACGAACAGGGGAAAGCGATTCCTGAATGGAAGAGGCAGGTGATGGTGCGAAAGCTTCAAGTCAAGATGCAAGAGGAGGAGGAGCACAAGCGCAAGGTAGGCAAGATGTTGCAAGGTTAGAGAAAGGTCTTGAGGTGTTCTCTTGTCCAAGCTATCCCATTTGTGGTCCCATAATTTTAAAATGCTCTGTAGACTTGATTATATATGGCTTCAGGACCAAATACTTAACACAAAGGGGATAGCTGGTGCTTGTATTTGAGTGTGGTTTTTGTGATTTTGAACAATGACGTGTAAATGCATTGTTAGTATTCACGCACAACATAAGATTTGCTGCAGTTAGTATAGGGTGAAACATTCAATGGGAGTCCAGGCTACAAGTTCATTTAGCATCTATGCTTTATAAATGGAAATTATAGTTTAAGGAAAAAGTGGCAGTAAGATCACTTTTTGAGCATTTTTAAATTACATTGCTTGTTTCGCAAACAAGCGTTGTTTCTAAATTTTATTATTTGGCTTTAGAATCAATGGCATCTCCCTCTTGGTTTCTCTCTTGATGAATTGTTACTGCAGTGTGGTAATATGTGTGTTTAGACAAGGTATTCATTAGTAATTCAGTCACTGTAGTAATCTGAACATTTGTTAGTCCTGTGTAATACAAGAAGGACTCCATGCAATGTGATTTGATTGATTAAATTTGACTGATTAATCATTTATTGCTATCAAGGATTGCAATCTCCAACAGGTAGAAATTTCTTTCCAATGTCCAACATGTGTTTTGTTTATTGAACTGGCTGCCCGGCCTAAAAGTAGTCAGCTATGCTTTAGATTTAGTTTCCTTTGTAAATACCACATTGGAAAATACCTCATTAGTAAGCGCATGAATGAAAATGGCATTGGACCTAGCCCGCTCTAAATGTAGACATCTATGTGCTCACTCTAATGCTCACTTTAGTGATTTAGTGCTCACTTTTTTGTTTCCTAATTCATCTGTATGCATGTTTTTTTGTGATATTTATAGACGTCATTAATAGCAAGATACTCTTTGGGGTGCAGTGAATTGAATACTTGGCTACAATGACCATCACAACATTAACACACTTGACTAATGGATTCACAGTGTGGGCTGGTGTTTGATGATGGAGTTTTGCGGCTCCAAGTTTTTACATGCTGATTCAGTGGTGTGATGCCGGCCCATTCACACTACATGTCAACCAAGAATAACAAAAATAGTAATTAAAAGGGAAAAACAACTACATTTGTATATGACTTTACTCCTAAAATGTATTTTGCACATTTTATTGGCAAAATACTGTCAATACAAATGTGCGCACATTTTATTGGCAGTATTTTGCAGTATCAACCTGAATGGCATCTCCTTCAACAAATTGTTTTTCTTATTCTTTTCTTTTTTTTTTTTTTTTTTCTTTTTTTTTTTACTTACAGGCAGATCATGATACGTTAAAGAGTAACTCCACACCAAGTCCCTTAATCCAAAAAAAAAACTTGCTGCACTGACCTCTTTGGGTTGACAGTTTCAACTCTGTTGCACCTCTAACCACACCCAGTGTGGTTTCCTATCACTGTTGGGTGTGTCTGTCTGTTGCACTGGTGCCAGTACTCAATAATGAGGTAACACTGCACTGTAGTGCTGTGTTACATCATATTTGGGTTGCAGACAGATGAAAAATTCAACAGCTGAATTTCAGTAAAAGGCAGCATTCTAAGCATTTTTATAGGGACTCTTCAAACTAAACAACATAAAAAACTGAATATAAAAATGGGAGAGAGAAACTGCAAAGAGGGATTGCGCAAATGTAGATGTAAAAGATCTGCAGTGTCAAGTGCCTAAAAAATACAAATGTAGACTTGTTGAAAACCACTCTTTATATTAATATTAATTTTGATATAATAATTAATATAGAGTTTGCCAATTAATTAAAAAAGGACAAAGCTTTCTGTTCTCATTGACTCAAAATTAAAAGTAGAAGGTTCTGTGCTTGTAATGAGGCAGTGCCATTGCACCACTAAATCCATGTAAATCCTGTGTGTCAAGATGGATTTGCACTGAAGCGTGTGTTCAAAACCAGGAACTTCGAGCTGAAGGAATCCTTCCTTCCCTTTCTTCTTGTCTCTTGGTCTCCTTTGACCTCTGATTTAGTTTGTGGCAAGCGGACACTACCAGCCTCAGGAATGGCACTACTCCCACACCCACAATGCCATTTTGGGCCCATTTGGTGAACTGATGACAGAGGCTGACCTAAACCGTATTGAGAAGCAAATTGAGAATCTGCAGGTCATGCACAAGGTCTCAGAAGTTGAGAAGGAGCTGGAAGAACTAGAGAGGGAGCTTCACCAGCTTTTACCAGTTTCTGCTGCTCTCAATCAAGGCTATTTCTCAGTCAATCCAAAGCAGGTACATGGCCAAGCTGAAGATCTTCCAGCCTGGTGTAGCAAGATTTCTACCCTGCTCAAGAGTATGGCCATTCTTCTTGCTACGCTGGGGGGTAAGGAGATAGACATCTTGGATCTTATATGTCCTGGATATTCTCCAGAAGAGGTAAGGAATGGGAGCACAAGTCAGTCCGAACCAGGAGGATCAGTTTACACTGGATTTATTGGACGGTCTCAGTCCTTCTCAACAAGAGAGGATGTGGAGAAGGAGATAAAGCAGTGTGGAGTTTCAGTGAAGAACCTCAAGGCCAATTATGAAATTCAGAATCAGTCTCAGTCTACAGATAACAAAGCAAATAGGGTATATAAACGCAAGAGGTCACTCCCTGTGGTAAGTGAGCCCAGTTATCGCCCAGAGACAATTCGCGAGGATGCCCCTTGTCCCACTGCTGAGGTCCCACAGTCCCAAACCAATGGACATTTACCCTCAGTGGAGGAATCAGTCTTACCACTTGTTGAAGAACAAGTTATTGTCACATCTCATGCTCCTCAGACATATGATGCACCTGCTGAGATAATGGCTCCAACTAACATTGAACAGTTCAACCAGGTTCTTTCTGCAGACCCCATTTTAAATAATGATCAACTAACAAGAAGCCTGGAGGTACAGACAGATCTGAGCTATGTTCAGGAATGCATTGAAATGAGGAAAGAGAGAATCGTCTTCCTGTTCCTTGAACACTGGCGGAAGTACACTATCTCTGAATCTTATCGGACTAAATATTCTGGCAGGAGAGGAAATCATTTAGACGTAGCGTGGGAGGACTACAACCAATTTACTGCACAGATTGGTGAGGAGATGCAGAGTGAAGATGACAAACTCCTACTTTTCATGAAGTCAAAGCAGGTAGTTGGGAATCTTATTGGTCACTGGAGGACAATCATGAGTCAAGTGCCCACTCGCCAGATCCGCAGGCTGAGTCGTGCTCAGATGATCTATTGGCCAGAGCACTTCTTGCCACACATAAATGGGTCACCCGTGAATTATGAAAGCCTAACCCTTGACCTCTTCATGCTTGGATACTTCCAGTTGCTAGAAATGAACATGTCTCGCAGTGAGCGCAAATTCCGCCACCTCTTGTGCTATGAGATGTTTGACCGTCTTGGTAGCCATAAATGGGAGGTCATAAGGCAGTTTCACAAAGAGGTCATGGAGGAAATTGAAAAAGGGAAGCGAGACTGGAGAGATGGGTTTGAAGACATAAAATTAAAGTATTTTGGAGACTCTAATGAAGGTGGAGGTGTGATGACGGCTTCTCTGCATTCCATGTCTCCTGACCTGTCCATTATGCCAATGCAAGAGCCACTCCCTCCCCCACCTTCACATCCTCCACCTCCTCCACCACCAACCCATCCCGCACCCCCACCTCCAAATCAACAGTCTACTTCCCCACCAGCCTCTCAATTAGATGTTTCTCCATCATCACCACCTGCTGCATCCAACAATGGTGTATCTGACAATGGCCACTGTGTGGAGCAGAAAACCCAGAAGGACTCACTGGAGGACAATGCTCAGGGGGATGTAAAAACCGGCGAGGCAGTGGTTTATAATGGGAATAGTGAAGCAACAGCAAAAGATGAGACACAACAAGTCACAGCAGAAAGCTCAGGACCAGTGAAAGATGTTCCACCGGTTACTGTTAAAATCATAGAGGAGCCTCCTGTTGATAAACCTCCACCCAGAGATGAATGTGATGAAAATTCAATTAAAGTGATCTATGAGCTAAAAGAGTTCAGCAATGAGGAGATCATCAGATACATTGATCGAAGCTTTGCTTTTTGGAAAGAAAAGGAAGCTGAGCTTTTTGATATCTAACAACTATACGGACTAAGGATCTACTAAAAGCCCTGTTCACCCGTACAACCAAAGAGAAAACCATAAAGCGCAGGATCAGGGAAACTAACCTGCAAAGTGGAGTATGCTGAGAAAGGAAACTAATCTAGTGTGTTAGCTTTTAGGCCATGTCACATAAGGGACTTAACTGCAGCAAAGCAAAGAGCATCTACTTAGCTGTACTGGACTTTACCATTTGCAAATGTTGAAGTGGATGAAAAGCCTGTGATGTCAAAAGATACAAAAATTTGCTACATCCATTTCATTTTAAATTGTGTTGAACCAAGAGCTTTTTGAATCTAGTATGTTTGATTGCCATGGTACACTACTTCTAGAAAAAGATTTGCCATAAACGTCATGAAGTATGTTTGTTTAGAACATCTTTGTAATAAAGGGCATACCTGGTAAAACTCTGCACACTTTCAGATTGCGTTTTATGTTGAGATAGCCTCAGTGATTCGGTACGTCAGAAAGGCAAGGGATTCATTTCAACATGGAGAAAAAAAAGGTTTATTTTAAGTGATCTTTGTTGTTTGAAACTGAAGACAATGATATTAAGTCTTCAGTGGTTTGCAAGAGTTTAAGGTTGCTTTGTGGTTTACCAATGGCCCTTGTCTTTAAGTCTGTGACCTCATGATTTTGTTTGTACAATGTGTGCCTTTCAGTAAATAATTACAAAGATTAATATGTATGGTAAATCAAAGGCCTGGAGAAATAGCTTGGAGTTTGTTGCCGTTTTATTCGTAATTCAGAACTCGAAATTTGCAAATTTTATCATCAAATAAAAGCATTCACTCGATAAAGCTATTACCATAGAAATGAAACATCAAATTAAGGGTTTGTAATTGTTCCATGTAGTCTTTTTGTTACTCTATTTATAATTTGAGTGTTTTTGAGAGAGATAGTTAAACTTTCGGTAATTTAAATTTGTGTTACATTATTATTTGGTTTCTACATTGCTGTTAAAAATAAAGTTTGTTGACATTTTTGGGATTATATGATTTCAGTAGTTCTTTCCAAAGTCTTTTTACTCAACTGAAACACATGGCCAACAATTATCTGAATAGACATCAAGCCAAATTGAAACAGCCGGTGTGAAACACCAAACTCCTGAGTGTGTAATCCTCTGCTGCAACACTTCTAGCTCTGAAGAACTACACTATCCTCATAGTGTCTCTTCTGTAGCATCAAGATTACCTTCAAATAACCCTCTTAGCACAACCTGCTGTCATGCTATCTGTGGCTTACAGGGGCCATAAGGAGGTTACGTGAATCTTGATCAACTCACAGAGAAGGTAGTCAGCTGGTATATATATATATATATATTACAGATTACAGTATTTGTTTTACATTTATTCGATGGAAATAGTACAGTAATATGTGTGTGGTGTTTTTTATACCGACATTTAACAACCCTTTTAATCTGCCAAGCTTGTACGCTGCACAACAGCAAGTATTTCCATTTACAGTATTGCTTGCACATGTGCATTTGTCAACACAAGTCCAGACAATGAATGTTAAATTGATGCTATAATTCAAAGCACACAAAAAGGTGCACAGGCACAATCACTGGTCAAAATTTGCCTGTTAAAAATTTGTATTGCAGCTGTTTTTGACTGTAATAGATGCTTGCCAGGATAATACAATGTAATGGCTATACTCTCCGGCTCACATAGATGTAGTCTGTATTGGTGCAATGGGGGACATGGACCTAATCCCAGGTATTCAGGTTCATCTGGGCTCCTTCCAGTGCTGTAGTCATTTCTCAAAGACAGTTGTGTGGATGCAGAATTTTACTTATGGTATTAAGTGGTATTCTTTTTACTTCAATGAGCAGTGCGTTACAATTGCATTCAATGGTGTAACAAATGCTCCAAATTCTAAAATATGCAACACAGTGTAAAGCAGCTACCATTCAGTACTAAAACCTTCTGTAATCAAGTCACTTTCAATCACATGATACAGTGGTTTAACCAGATGCAATACAAAAATATATGATATAAAAAGAAAGTAGGGGATATGACAGTTGTGCCAAACAAACATTTTTCCCAAAACATGACAAAAGTATGGTGAAAATCTATCACTGAGCCTACATAAACTATGTTAAAGATAAGAATTAAATCTGTGACTCACTTGTCTTATTTTGGTGTTAGCACAATCCACATTTGACCATGTGAATTAATTCACCAAACCAAATTTGCACTTCAGCTCTCTTTCCAAAGCAAATCTATCATCTAATTTTTCTTTAGGGTTTTTTTTTTCTTTCTCTGTAATTCCCAGGGGAATCATTAAAAATTCACTGTGTAGATAATCTTACCTGAATTCATGTTTGCCAGAGCAAGTGAAAAGCTTTAGTAAGAGGAATGCAAAAGGGTAATGTATCTTGTCAAGCGAAGATGAGAAATCCAAGATGGCCGCCCTCTTCCTCCCCCCCTTCCACCTCCGATTACAGCCTGAAAGAGAGAAAAGGATCCAGTTACTGTTTGTGTGCACTGTCTGATAGAAGGTCCTAAAAACCGTGTCCTGTCCATTTAAAATGCTTTATTTTAAAGAAACAGGAGAGGAGTATTGTGAGCTCTGTTTGCTAATGTAAGTACATACATCAGTTTACATAGAAAGCCATATGCAGTGTTCAGTCTCTTCAGTGTTCCATGAAGGCCATTGGTCAAGAATTGACATTTGAGAATGTGGATATCGGTTGGACTAATAGGTCGGACTAACGTTCCATTATAGTTTTTTCTCTATGCTGATGTTCTCCTGCCCTCTATAGCATGTGGAGAGGCTTTATGTGACACACGAGATTTTCAAAGCAACATGCTTTTAAAAAGTATTACAACCATCTAGAATCTCTAGTTAACTGCAGTAAGCAGGTTTAGTGAATTATCTGGATATCTTTGTCGAGTAAGACCCTGGAAATGCCAAAAATACAACACAAATGAATGAAAGGATTTAAAAACTGAAATTAGTGCTTAATGACTTTGTTTTATGGTTGTTTTAGGTGGTCTGATGTAATATACAATTGTGGATTCAGTTTAATGCATCCAACTTCTATAAAAATGAATCGTTTTTGATATATATTTTCTAATTATTTCAGCTCTATCACTCAGCACTAACTGAGAGACTGGAGGGCTTGAATGTTTCCCGATAAAAATTTATCGATCGATTGATGATGATTGAACCTGTGACGTTACAGGATACTGATCATTTTTCTAATTATATTCTCATGAAGGTGTCCTGCAACAATAAGGACAGTGTCCTAAATGTAGTGCATCTTACAAGTAGATTAGAGTTGTTTGGGTGCCGGTTAGCTCAGTAGGTAGAGTTGGGCACTCCATGTACAGAGGCTCAGTCCTTACTGCAGTGGCCCAGAGTTTGAATTCCAACTGTGGCCATTTGCTGCATGTCATTACCCCCTCTCTCTCTCTGTCTTTCTCTCTCCCCATTTTCATCATTCTTCAGCTGCTACTATACAATAAATAAAGGTTCAAAAAGCCCAAAATTATCTTTAAAAAAAAAATATGAGGGTTGTCAAGTAGCCAAGTATTTAGCATACTCTTTAGATCCTGGTCTGTTTGGCATATATATACATTATACAATTCATGTTTGAAAGACAACATAAATTTTACTTCACGTATTTGAGAGTAATCTCTTCACTGGGTGAGGCCATGCAAAGCAGGCTAGGAGGACTGCTGTAACAAGTACAATCCTTTACTGACTCGTGTGGGCTCCTATCTCTGTCTCTGTCTCTCCCCTGCCCCTTTGTCCCCATACAGGCTGAGGAGGAGGCTGCACGCCTGGCATCCATGCCAGCGTGGAGGAGAGACATGATGAAAAAGAAAATGGACGAAGAGAGGTGATTCACAAAGCTGTTTTTATTTCAGATTTATTATATCCTGGATTTATTATAACCTGGGCTCAATGTTTTTGTGTACGACAGTGTGTCTCTTTGCCAAGAAACCCTTCAAAATGTAAAGTTATGTATAAAGTTATTGCTAAAGTGTACTTTGAACCAAAATCTAGACTGTATTTAGGCATAGTATCAGTTTGGATTCTTGCTTGCCTGCAATTGAATCTGAATTTTCAAAAGGAAATTTTACAACAAGCTGGAAGTGATCCAGAGAATTTAGTCTACACTAAGGCACAGCATCAAACAGTTCCTGCTGAGTTTTTTGTTGGTTGCAGATTAATGCTGCCTCATCCACAGGTGGGGATCTGGAGGCTGTACATGATGCTGAAGTAAACCTGATATGCCCTTAAACAATCCTGAGATGCATACGATGGCACAGTATCTTAATAGAAGCGTACATTGTCCACTGTCTACTGTCATTAACAAGTGCATCTCTTTGTGACTAGTGTCTATATAAGCTGTGGCATTCAAACAAGAAAACATTGTCTGTACCATTACACCAGCAGAATGTCCCATTTATTCCAGACAGAATGGACCCATGGACACAACAGAAAGTGTATGTTGTTGAACAAGGTGTTCCTGAACTGTACGAGCATTCAGTTTTCAGTATGTTTTTCTATTCGTAGTAACCTTGCCTTGAATAATTGATGCAGTCCTCCTGACATCTCTTACCAGTGATTATATTCGCTCAAAGAATTCCTGCTTTGCAAAACAAATGCACTGTACAATACAAAGTCTTATTTCTAAAACTGGAACTAACATATCTGGCACAAATACTCACAGTACAGTATGTTTAAAGACACACAGTGTAACATCTGTTTCCCACTTGAATGTAATGTAACTCAGGCAGTAACTAAATCTTTGGCTTACACGGTTTATTACTGAGATAGTTTGTAAATCAGCTGAGGATGGTAACAATGTTCACAATGGCTTTTTATGTATTAATTCATTTTAATTTATTGTACTGACACCTAATCAACACAGTTGCTTTGACGGCACATGTGGACCTGGTTTACATTCAAGATGATTTATTTGTGAGATGCAAAGTTTGTTGTGGACAGAAAGATATCCAACGTCTTGTTTTTAATGTTTATCCAAAAGAAAAGATGATAAATATTAGAACCCTCTATAAAACTGTGTGCTACAGTGTTGAACTTTATTGTTTCTTGATTTCTTGTAGCTATACACTGATTGTTCAACTACAACATCCCTGCTTAATTTTGATTATGTGTATTCTCTTTTTATTTTTACATTGGAAAGCTTTATTATAATTTTGGAATAACTGTTGCTGATGTTTAAGAGATTTATATGTTTTCTTCTTGTCCTTATGCTCTCTTGATGTGACAGGGAACAAAAAAGGTAAGACAAAAAATATTTATGCCACATTGTCAGCTGATGTTTATATGTCATTGATCTTCTTTAAAATGTGTTAAATGATAAGAAAACAAGTCTCCAGAATTTCTCAATTTGACTTGAAAACATTAATATGTTTTCAAGGCTTCCATCCGGTGGACAAAAACTGTTTATGCAGATGAATTAACTTAAAACAACAGAAACAACTCCTGGCCATATGTTTACAAAATGTTTATGTGTCTGTATAGCAATCAAAAACTAGATAAGATAAGCCTGTGTTTAAACTCAGTAAAATAACTAAAAGTAACTTGTAGTAACTTGTTTTGGTTTTGTTGTTGTAACGGCTAACATCATCAGGGGGCGCTCTTCTCTGTTGTTCTGTTAGTTTTTATCACAGACAAAGTTAACCCTAGTGAGGAATTATGTGGACAGGTTATCTACTAAAGGAAAGGGTTAAACTGCACAGCCCACATCCATTTACTCTCATAGATAGGCTAACAGACCCCCACACACTCACCTGACAGTTTAAACACTCTCTCTGTGGGCTCAGGTAATGGCGCATGCAGCCTATATAGTCGTCTTATCAACTGATAAACCGTGAAATGAAATGGTTAGCTAACACTGACATGTTTCTGAAACATAGCTACAGTTAGCTAGCCTTTTTGGCATTTTTTCCAAACCGTCTTGTAAGGTTCACTTACTCAGGAAAGCGGCGGCCGCTGCACTTTCGACATAAATTACCTTGTGCGTTTTTTTCAAATTATTCCCACGTGGGCTGAGCAGCCAGTCACATGCGCTGAATACAGTGACGCCAGTAGCGCAACTTTTTGATTTTTTACCCTTACTAAACATCTTTTTCACTGGAGACATGGTGGCTTTTTGTAGCAGCAGGTGTGGAAAGTAACTAAGTATAAGTATAATATACAATATATTCTTAAAGAGTTTGTTTTTTGTTAATTAGCAGTTCCATCATATAGTGATTTCCATTGTAAACTCCTGACATGGTTAAACTCCATGAGTTAGTTATTCAGTTAAAACTAGCTACAACAGTAAAATGCCAATTAAGCACTGATGCATCAGTATAAAATGTAATGTAAGTAATGTCCTATATCATAATATATCATTTCTTTAATATTATAAGTACATTTTGTCTGTACTTTTACCTAAGCAGAATTTTGATTCCTTATACTTGTAATGAAGTGTTTTCATGCTGTTGTTTTGGTAGCTTTACATAAAGGATGAAAATACTTATTCTATCACCACATAGCTGGACAAACACAAGTGTAATCGATGTCTTTAAAAACATTCTATTCAGGTGACCTTGTTTCAGGGTCCTGGTAATGTACATACTGTCTCAATGGTATGCTGGCTTTACTAGGAGACCTGATGGAACTGAGTCATTGTTAAAGAAATTTGATCCAGCGTGTGCCTAACCTGCTATGGCAAGTCAAAATGTCGGCCATGAAAAGGTCTACTAAGGAAGATAAATGCATAAATACACCATATTGCCAAAAGTATGAGGTCCACTACACCAAAAGTGCCCAAAATATGTTAAGCAAACAATGATGTAGACAAATGTGTCATGCACACAAAGCCAGATCCATAAAGAAATGTTCTGCCCAGTTTGCTTTTGAACAACTAGACTGGTCTGCAGGAGCTCTGGAATCAAACACCTTTGAGATAAAGTGGAACACCAACTAAAGAGGCAGGCCTTATCACTGCACATCAGTGCCTGACGTGAGTGCATTTGTGGCTGAATGGGAGCAAATTCCTGCAGCCAGGTTCCACGGTTTTTATTATATTATTATATTATATTTGGATATTAACACCTGAGCCACACCACTTTTGGCAATGAAGTGTAATAATAGAGGAAAAGACACTTAAGAGAATCTAACAGGAGTACTAACTGTATCTCTATTGTAACGCCCCTTTTTGTAAACGTGTTTAGTTGGAGATTTGATGACTGTTTAACAAACTGCTTCTGATGAAAACCTCATAAAAGCTTCCTGCAAAATTTTAACTTCTGCTTTGTTTCTTTGTCTACTTTCTTCATGGACCTATCTAGAAAAGCAGAACAGCAGGCCAAACAGGCGAAGGAGATAGAGGAGAAGACAGAGTTGGAACGACTACGGACCCTAGGCTACGATGAGACCAAGCTGGCCCCCTGGCAGCGACAGATCATTCTGAAGAAAGGGGATATAGCCAAACAGTGAACTGGGCCATCTCCCCCCTCCTCTGCCCCACAGCACTCCCCACCCTGACACACCCCACCCCAAGGCCTTCACTGAACACCTCCCCCCTCCCTGATCTTGCACCCTGCACTGTACATTGGACAGTGGGGGAGAGCTTGTCTCATCTAAACCCTGTCTCACTCTTGGGCCTCCATAAACACAGGACCATGCTGTGGTTGCTGCTGTCCACACCGGCTTTGAGGCTCAGCTTGGGTGAAACAACAGCGGTTAAGACCTCCCAGTAAAAGTCTCATGGACAGAAACTGTTCGTCTTTTAGTGCTAACAATAGCTGTGACATGCACTGATTCTCCTCACTTAAGATATTTGCTGTAACTGCATGTGTCCTTTACTAAATTTAGATTATCTGTAGTTTCTATCTATATGCTTTCCTGGAAATCAATAGAAGCTATCTCACATAGAGGAGTCATTTCCTGTTATATTTCCCCTTTGTTAGCTACACTCACTGTTATGTAATGAATGGAAAAGTAGCTCCATAACAGTTGTGTCATCTCAAGATGACATGGACATACTCAGCAAAGGCTTATTAAATCCTGAAGCAGCTAATGCACTCTGTATGTAGACAATATGACATCTTTATCATGCTATATACTTAGTCATGAGATTTTTGTATCAAGCTCATAGAAGCACTTTCCAAAAATGGCTTCATTTGACTGCCAGAGTTGTAACCCTAACACTGCTCAAACCTATCGGTTTCTTTAGATGAACTTATTGTCATTTCTCTGTGGATTTGGAATATTAATATATATCCTATTTTAAATAATGTAAAGATTATGTAGCTGTGCAAATTGAATTTTATTAATTATCGCTGGACAAACTTAAAATTTTTCTATATGTGACCTAAATGTTAAACTGTTGTGATCATGAATGTGAAATGTTGCGTGCATGTGTAATGTGTATCAAGCATGTTGTGATGTATTATTAAGCACATTTGACCCCAGGACCCTGGATTTACAGTGAAAAACAAAAGAGAAAAAAAGCAAAAGTGCTAGGTTTCTATTTGAACATGGCCTTTTCACAACAAAACACGCATATGTGAAGAGCAGCATCTTACACCAGATGTCTCATCTACACACTTAATATTGCAAAAGTAGAGAAAAGTCATCAGTTTGTCCTGTGTCCTGTTCCGGCCTTTGTCCCACTAACCTGGAGGATAAATCTTTGATGAGCCGATCCCCTTACAGAATTCAGAGTGCTCTCTCTGTCAGCCACAAACAGCAGTAACATCTAAAATGTACCATTCTTTATATAATGCTAGCTGTGTTTTAGTAATCTGCAGCTGCTAGTGTGAAGAGTCCATTTATCTTTGGCTTAAACATTTGGTTAGAAATAAGAGGAACAAGGCTTCTAGAATGTACTGTATAATTCATTATAGACATTCAGAGTAAAAGTAGTGACACAAATGGCTGGTTGATCATTATACATTTTATTTTATATTCATTATAACTTTGGTCTAAACTATTTCCTCCCGTCCCAGGTTTTAAAGCATTACTTGGTTTCATACATTTGTTGGGCATGTGTTCATCAGTTTGGGGCTACATATGTGGGAAATGTGGGAAATGTATGTTGAATGTTTTTGGCAGAACTGAGGAGACACATTTTAAATGTTATCACACCATGAATCAGAATAACTGAACCTCACAATCATGCCGGATGTCTCTTGCTGAGCGTGACACATAAGTATTCCCACATGATGGAAAATATTCTCTGTTTACTGCATTTATGTTGGATGTACATTAATACAAATGTTGGGTATCGAGCTTACTCATCATGTCGTCGTGAAAGATATGGTCCTAGTTGGGGGAATCATTTGGAATTATTATAATTCACTGTCATCGGATGCCATATGATGTTGAAATTGAAAATGATGTAAACGTCATTGCCATTTGATTTTCTATATTTCAACTCTGTATATAGTGACCCTGTCAGAATTTGTCGTTTCATTGTTTCCACATTGCATTATATTACATGTCTCAGCCTTGCTTGAATAGAATGTTGGCTAATTCATGTATAATTATATTTTCAGACTGTTAAAAATGAAGACAATAAATCTTTAATCACCAAACAATGTTCAGAGTGTGTTTGTGTTGCCTCCAACAGACACATGTGCAATAAAATCCACTGCAACAATGTCCTTGAATAAACTGATGCCTAAAATTTTAATTGTTTCTTGAGGCTGATTCACCTGTGCTTATTTTTGAAGCCTTCATTCGTACTAAGCTTTGAGAAAAGTGACACGACAATTGTGCAAACCAGGTTTTAATCAAATTAAAGTGTAATATCAGGAATATATGTAAAACGATATACAGTCACACATCACAGTTTGAACAAAAGTAGGGGAATTTAAGATACAATAAATACAACCAGAATACAACCAATGACAAAAACATAATAATAATGTTTTATCAATGAGAATGTACAGTTAAAAATAACTAAAGTGCTACAGACTTTGATACATTTGTATATTTTTTAACATACACAATAAGAACACACACACAAGGAGAGGTACTCCACTCGCAATTATACTTGCTCTAGCATGCAGCCATGTCCACTCTCTTCTTATTGTCATGAAATAATTCGTCCTCCTTAATAGGAATTTCCATGATATCTAAACATGTAGCACTGGTCAAATACACTTACATGTATCATGTGGATGTGCAGTATGAATAAAAGTACAGCTAAAAATAAAAATAATTACAATAATAAAGAAAAAAAGAAGAAGTATAATAAGTTTGTTTTCAACTGTACTTTTGTACAGTTTTACACATTTATTTTTGTTTCTGCTTTCTAATAATTTTTGCTGTAAGAAAACTCAAACCAAAACACCCTGAAATGTTTGGACTTTTGTACGTGGACTCTGCAGTACCATGCATCTCTACTGTAAGCGCAGAGGAGGCTGTAGCATCTCTTATTGGTCACCAGGTGGCGCCAAAGAACTGCTTGTTGCCAATCAGGTGCAGAGGATGTCAATAAATATCAGAGAGAGGGAAACGTGGTTGAAATCTGATGGAAGATCAAATAACTTATACGATTTTATGTTCGTATATTTGTACAAATTATTATAACAACTTAGACAAGCGAAACCCAAAATGTACCTGACGTTTTTTAAAAGTATATTGAGTGAAAACTTGCCGAGTTTGATGTGACCAAGCCAAGTCCCAGAAACACATCCAAATGTTCAGCTGCTATTCTTTTAAAGGTTTGCGAGCCTGTACCTGCTTTAATGATCTAAACTGGCACTTTTCGATGATTGACTGACACTCACCTGTAGTGACGTAGGCAGCTCGGCTTAATGGGCGCCTTGCAAACAGAGGAGGAAGTGAAGAAGTATGTGACAGAGGAGCGGAGGACTACAGCTGCACTTCTCAGCGCACAGGACAGCAGAAGAAAAGTGACGGTCTTGACCCGGGATATTATTTAATAAGAAGGCTGGCGGTGTTTGTAAGTTCACCTCACTCAGGTAAGACAGCTGTTGAAGTGCGCTCAGTGTCGGTGTTTGCTGAACTTCGTGTCACCCCGCTGTTATGAACCATGGGAATGTGAGGCAGACATATTTGCTCCCACCCTAATCCGTCTGTAAGGCAGCGACTGAGCAGAAGACATACAAGCAAATCATTAAACCAGCAGTATATTTGCAGTATATATTATAAAACACAGCATGTAAAGCTTATCTAATTTACTGCTTGTTGTGGGTGTCGTTTTAAATCTGTCACTATACAATAATTATAAGAGATAAGCCTGCATAATAACGTGTTTGTGTGCTTGACATAATAACGCAGGTTAGGAGTTTATCATAAGAAAAGAGTGTGGATTTGTTTTCTTGTAGTCTCGGTGGCGCACAGATTTGCTGGTGTGTGTGTGTGCATGTGTGTGTGTGTGTTTGCTATTGTGTGGGCAAGTGTAGTGTAGGAGTGAGCAGTGAGTCACGGGTTGAGTCTATGTATATGAGTTTAAAGACCGACACAACTTTAATGCTCCGTCCGAGTGACCGAGTGTGTCAGTGGGGAATTGGTTCACGAGTGAGGCTCCCTTCTTTGATGGGAAGAGCCCCACTGTAGGTCATTTGAGGTATTTTAGGGTCATTCAGACAAAGGACACTCATATTACCCCTGCTGTTTATCCCATGTCTCAATTTAAGGTGCTGGATTTAGTGTCCTGTCTGTAGTTTAAACTTAATCTCCTGGTTCTGCTGTAAAGACTGTCATTTCTGTCCTTCCTCGTCAGACTCCTCCAATGTTGTAGGTGGTGAAGAGCCCAGTATATCAGACTGAGGACGCCATGTCTGACAACCAGTCAGACAGCTGCCTGGGCGACCAGGACCCACTAATTCTGGAGAACCGCTTCTCCATTGAACTTCATATATCTGAGCCAGGCGATGATTGCTGCCAACCACAAAGCTCACCCACACCCCATTGTGAAACACCCCAGGAAGATGTAGTAGACAGGATGGTGGTGCCTCAGCAGGTGGTTCTGAGCACCCAGAGTCCTGCAGCGCTGAAGGCTGGCACCCAACAGCTCATCCCCAAGAATTTAGCTGTGGCCAGCCGGCCAAAGCACCGCCACCACACCACTGTGGTGACCTTCCCAGTGGGACTGGAGAACTCCAATAGTGGGGCTCGGATGCGTCACTCAACCCAGGGCCCAGATGTGTCCTGGGAGGATTATGACAGTGATGGAGACGGCTTTGCTTTGAGGAGGAACCGCAGGAACAAGTCGTACAGAGCGGCTGTGACCAGTCTGGACATAGAAGCCATGACAACGGGACGAGGGGCTGCAGCCACACTGAAACCTGTCAAAGAAGATAGAACACCCAGTCCTGGTCCAGCTCGCAGCCCTAGACGCAAGGTACATAGGCCAAGGGGATTGTTAGTTCATTAAATAGTAATTTATAGTTGCAGTTGCCTAAGGATGTTCTCTAATAGCTTAACTTGACACAGCCAGCAGGGTCACTAGGTTAGACAGTGATTCCCCTTTAGTCATACAGGATGATGGCATGTTTCCTATCTTCCAGATCAGTATCAGTGTTAAGGAAGTCCTCACCGGGGTTTTTACCACCAGACTATTTTTTAAAAATGCTACCTTTAAGGATTGAAAGAAAGCGAAAGTGCTGAAGAAAGAATGAGATGCCAGGAGATAAAAGATACTGCTGGGTACATGCTATACATAGTATGTAACTCTGCACTGCTGTCTCCTCTCTAGCGCACCCTGGGAAGGAAGAGGAACCAGAAGCAACGTGGGTCATTCAAAGATGGTAGGTTTACTAATGTGTCACTCTGACCACTTCTCTAAATTTTGCTCCATGACTGGGAATAGATGAGAAATAACAATGACATTTAATTCCTGGAAAAGTGGACTTGCATGTCTTGTATATGTGAATGCAGCACACTCCATAGTTTAGAAAAGATCCCTTGAGGCAACAGGAGAGGACTGAACAGGAAATCATTCACTCTGAACGCTCCCAGCATGCTGAATGTCAGATGAGTTGAGTCCTGAATGTTAAATTTTGATGCTCTGTCCCTTCAGACTCGACCACTCCTCCAGTTTTAAGTGAAGTCACGTGGAGTTGAAAAGGGCTGATTGTAGAGTTGTTTGTTTACCTACAGAGTCAATATTTTACTGCTGCAGCTGCTAAAAAAACTGGAAAAACCATTATCTCTTTACCTTACCTTCCATGTTGCAAAACCAACGCACACTGAGGCTCTGAATTCAAACTTATGTGACGTTTTTGATGTTGGCACGATCCTCAGCCACACCGCGCCTCTACCAGGAGATCCGTGAGCGAGGGTTGCACTCCACCAACCAGGATGAGATGCTGGATGACTTTGTGGTGGTGGAGCCTCCTGTGGAGGACCAGGGCATTGTGGTGAAGAGCTACCGGCCTGCACAGCTCACCTGGAGCCAGCTGCCGCAGGTAAACTTCTATCTGCGCTAATATACAATGTGTAATTATTATTAATTATTGTCCCTTCTTGCTCTTTAACTTCACCTGAATTTTGCATTTTTTTAAAAAAAAGGATAGAATCTATAAGATCACAGTACATGTTTTCACTGTCGCAAAAACTCCCACACTCCTTGACTCTGTGTGAAAATGCTGGACGTTTTCATTTTTAGCATTTTAAACAAGCTATATCTTCAACAAACAGCAGAATGCAGAGCGTAACCGTTTTTGTTTGTGTCTCTTATAAAGGTGAAGGACACAGGTATACTGACAATGATTTCACCTCAGGAGAGAAAGAGACAAGAGGTAAGATTTTTAAGATTTTAAAGATTTTTTTTAAATTTTTTTAAAGATTTTATTGTCATTGTATTTCTACAACGAAAAATTGTTGGCACTTCTTAAAAGAAAGGCAAAACAAAACAACAGCTTAGGACACAGAACGTTAAAACAATACTCAACAATACACAATAAATAAAGCTCAAAAAGTAAACTAAAGTAAAGTGTATAAGGTAAAAGTGTCACAGTGTGAAGGTGCTTAGGTATTTCAGTATTTAAATAATGAAATAATGGCAGTAGCAGTTGTAGCAGTGCAACAGTGTTATTGCATATTTGGTGTTGTATTGCACTGGGAGTGGTTTTGGGGGTGGATCAGATGAGATGGCCAGATGAGGTTGAGGTTAGGGGGGTAGGTAGGATAATGGGTTAATGGGTTGATGGGCGGGTGTGGGTGTGGGGGTGTGTGGATGTGTATGTTTGTGAAGGGGGGGTTTGAGGGGGGAAGTGTGTGGATGTATGTCTGTGTGTGTGTGTGTGGGGGGGGGATCCTGCATCCTGACTTTTAGTCCAGACAGCATCCTACATTTCCCATAATGCAACTTGAAAGCATATTTCTTGTCTCCTTAATGCCCACTTTTTTTAAACTACACACCTCCAGTTTATAATTCAGACTTCCTGTTAATAAAATTATGTTTCATGCCCAAACCAAGATAGCCCTGATGAAGACATAATGGAAATTAACTCAATGAACTTCAAAAACTTTACAGTCATGCTGATTTTCATCCCACACATTGTGTGTCAACAAGTTCAAACTCATTCTCAGAGATTTTTGTCAAAAGATTTTCTAGGAAATCACGGAGCAGAAATAAATGAAATAGGTTGAGTAATAAGGACATTTATGTTATATATGGTTACATTTTGTAACAAAATAACTCATGGAAAACAATAGGACATCCCAGACTGAGACCATTTATATACAGAAACACTATCTGAGAGCAGATATTCCCTTTTGTAATGTTTCTTTACTAGCAGTATAAAAACAGTTGTTGTGTCAATACCAAAGGTCCTCCCTGTGTGCACAGCAGTCCCTGAATAAAGCCGCACCCTGTCAGTGTGATCACACTGAGTCCATCTCCTGAGCAGGTGCTTGTTTCGCTCTTTTGTACCTTCAGTCACCTTATGGTTTCGTTTTCACGTGGCAACTGTAATTCTACCTTTTCTGGAGTTTAAAGCATTTTTGCTCGAGTTTGGGGGTGACTTAAAAGAAATACTGCTTTTTGATTGGACACGCTGTAATATAATTAAGATTTGAGCAGCGAAAAATGTTGCCCCATGTTAGCGCAGACAGAGCAGAGCTTTACAAGGTCCACCAGACTGACTATCGTTTACAGTTCTAGTACTATGTACTATTTTGTGACATTTTGAGCTTTTATTTGAAATATAAATGTTGCTCTGGGATATTCAGGAAGAGGTGTTCACGGTTTAGCTCAGCTAATGCCCTTTGGTCCTGTCTGAGTCACCTTTATATGGAGTAGGATTGTGGAAGGTGTGTCGTCACCACTTGATAACTCACCTAAGATCCTGACCACAAAACTAAACCCTCCATATCAAAACATTTATACTGCCATACAGTAAAAACTAGTCTGAACACTGCTGATATATCCATTTTGTTTGTCTGCTGATATATGTTCAGAAAGATTATATGAAGTCTCAGTGGAGTCTAAAACATCACCAGCAAACATCAGATTTTGGTGTCAGTCAATATCAAATGCTAGATTCATCATTTTGGTTGAATATTTAAGAAGTAAGGAGAAATTTATCATAGAAGAGAGATGCAACAGAAGTCTTAATAGACCAGAATGCATTGCAGTCACAGCATATGTTTTATTTTGTGTTGGAGATATGTCTGTTTCACTTGCTTCATTTTGAAGAACTTCATTACTGCTTCACTGGGTTCGTTTGTGTATGAAACACACAGTTGAATACAGAGGCCATTTCTCTGGATGTTGTTAAAAGGAATTTTAGGAAATGTAGGAAATCATTAAATTCACAAGGTGAGAAAATCTGGATGAAGTAAAGTAAAAACCTCCATCACATGTATATGTTTGTGTGTGTGTGTGTGTGTGTGTGTGTGTGTGTGTGTGTGTGGTCATTTGACAGGCCATTTTTGAGATCATGACATCAGAGCATTCGTACCTGCACAGCCTGGGCATCCTGGTGCGTCACTTCAAGAGCAATGAAGCTCTGAGGAAGACGATGACGGCCACAGAGCACCATCACCTCTTCTCCAACATCTCTGTCATCCAGCAAGTCAGCCAACGGTGGGAACAACACTTTGTGTGTGTGCGTGTGTGTGTGTGTGTGTGTGTGTGTGTGTGTGTGTGTGTGTGTGTGTGTGTGTGTGTGTGTGTGTGTGGTGATGGAAAACCTAGCTGTGGGGAAGGTTCATCGCCTCATAATAGGGTCTGATGATGCTATCAGCATGTGAGGCTGTTTAATGGACTGTTTATCTGCATTCAGTATCAGTATTTTTCTTTGCGTACTTTACAAGCTGTTTGTTGAACTGTAAATCTTTACAGTTTGCGTTGTGTTCCCACAGAGATTTGGTTTCAAGCAGTAAACTGGTTCATTTAAAGTTTCAGATAGAATATTTGCCCTTAGCATGCCTTTTAGTATCCTGTCGGCTCCGTGGACATGTTAAAACACGCTAACCAAACTGGTTCTGCTGCCTGTTTGCCCTCAGTGGTATTCCCATGTTTTAAGATGATAATGTGCTCAGGAGCAGCCTGTGTTGCTCTGTGTATTGGCTTCTTTAGTTTGAATGAGAATAAATCCACTGTTGGCAACAAGAGAAGTAGTTTCTCTCTGTTTTTACGTAAAACCAGATTTGTGAAACAAATAGAAGGCGACTCTGAAGCTGCTGTACGAATCTGACTTACAGTATCTGTGTGTGAATGTGAAACCTGTGTTTCTTCCTTCCTGGGTTGGGCTGTTTTCCAGGTGTCATTTTACTTCTTTTTGTCAAAAAGGCACCTACTGTAACTAGGGTGTGGCTGAAAGACATTTATGATGTTGATACTGCTAATAATAGAAAGCATTTACAAAGCTTTGGCAGAAGGGATCAAACGGATTTTATAGCACAAATAACAGATTTAGCATTTTACTATCAATCAGTCTGCTCTTTTAAGATTGTTCTGAACTTCACAGGATGCCCTTTTGTTTTTTGAAATGATGTTATGTAAGTACAAAGTCAGATAGAAGCTGACATAATGTGACAATTTAAAGTTTTTAGTTTATATTAGATTGTTGTGCGTGTCGGCTTGAGCAGTGAAATGAAAACACTGATAAATTCATCGGTACATTGATGATCCAAATGTTGTAATCACATACCAACATCCTGAAATTTAAAACCTACAAGCTATTATTAATTTCAGGCTGAACATAGTCTCACATAGCTGTATGCATCCTGATCAGGTAATTAGATAATCAGTCTGTGGGAGGAAAACACCGGTGCTTTCACTTCTTCACTAACCTCCCCCTCTTTCTCCATTTTCAGTTTTTTTGAGGACCTTGAACGGCGTCACTATGACAACCCAGTGATCCGGGACATTAGCGATATTGTTCAGAACCACGCTGCCCACCACTTTGAGCCCTACATCGTGTACTGCTCCAACGAGACCTTCCAGCAGAGGACGCTGCAGAAACTGCTGTGAGTAGCCGCAGTAAACTGAAACAAGCTGTTGAATGTCTGGAGTATAACACGATAGGATGAGCTGATCCCTTCTGTCTTTTTGTCTATTAGGACCAGCAACATTGCGTTTAAAGAGACCCTGAAGCAAATTGAGGGGAGCAGTGAATGCGGAGGCCTGCCGATGATCTCTTTCCTCATCCTTCCCATGCAGCGAGTCACCAGGCTGCCACTCCTGCTGGATGTCAGTTTAACATTTACTCCCAACTTCCTTGGCTCATTTCACCACAAAAATGAATGTTCACAGTACATTGTTGCGGATGTAAAACAAGGTTTATTTTTAGTTTAACGCAGACACATAGCAAGTGAAATACATATTTTAAAACACTTTCTGATGCCACCCCTGTGGGTTCAAAGCCAGCAGGCTGAGATCCACTTTATGTATTGTCCCTGAAGTGTATATAGTTATTAGATTGGCTGTCATTCCATGAAGGTTATTTTTTACCTGATGATGTTATTTAAAGGTCCAGTGTGTGCAATTTAGGAGGCTCTATTTACAGAATAATGGCAGAAATTGAATATAATATGCATAACTATGTTTTCTTAGTGTATAATGAGCCTTTTATATTGACAGACACCACGGGTCCTCTTCCACAGATTGCGCCATTTTGAACCACCATGTTTCTACAGTAGCCCAAGACGGACATATTAAACACATAGGCTGCAATAAGCAACTACACCGCTAGATGCCACTAAATACTACACAGTGGTTCTTAAAGTATACATTCGCCATAATTTTGTTTTTCATCAACGCTTGATAAGATGGGCATTAACACTTATTTATGCATCACAGAGACATGTTATTTGGGTGAAATGAGAAAAATATATAATGTATATGTATAAATCTGAATTTTCCAGATTCATTTTATGGCATGTACAGTGGTGCAGAAGGTTGTTTTGCTTGCAGAATAAATAACTTTTATTTTGAAAGTTTCATACCTTCGTTCTCTTCTCACAGACAATCTGCCAGAAAACTCCAGACAAGACAGCAGAGTACTTTGCTGCTGTTTGGGCACTGCATGCCATCAGCAAGGTAGAGATGTAGTTAACAGCCACTCTATGGCTCCACATATAAGAGCGGACTATGAAGTTGATGTGTTTACAAGGTCATCATTATCTTTATGTCATTGTTGTGATTATTACTTCAACAGTTGGTCGCCAGCTGCAATGATGGAGCTAGGCGGATGGAGAGGACAGAGCAGATGTACACCATCCAGAAACAGATGGATTTTGGTAAAATCAAGGTAAGAGCCAGCCATATGTTTCTGCGCAAACACCTTAAAGGAAAAATACTGTAAATATGTGGATATGTATGGATGGAAAGGATTTGGAAAGAGCTTTGGACTGACTCCCCTCGTGTAGTAATGATGCAGATCCAGAACAGATGAAAATATCTAACATCTAACCCAGTTTTCTAACCTGGACTGATACCTCTTGTATCCTTGCAGCCGTTTCCTCTGGTGTCATCATCGCGGTGGCTGAAGAAGCGCGGTGAGCTGGCCATCAGCCATGAAGAGCTCAGCATCTGGAGGGCTTTCAGCCACAGGAGCTACTACCTGTTTCTCTTCAATGATGTACTGATCGTCACCAAGAAGAAAAGGTCAGTTAGACCAAAATACACACAAAGTTTATTTTCAATCAAGTGTTTACATTGACAGACGTAATTGACACATTTTCATGTCGCAAAAATATCAGCAAATATCCTCCAGTATGTCAACATAATCATTATAATTAAGGTTAAATCTAATGGGATCACTTATGTTGCCTTCAGTTTACTGTAATATCCTGCTGAAGAGTAGCCTGACATTAGAAACAAAGCTAATGTTTTTAACCATAATGCCTTGTGAATTTCAAAAGTTAAAAGCTTCTTTCATGGACCATACCATGGATCATGGATTATATAAGATCCCTGTCGGACATCTGCTAAAATGGAGCCTGCTGGAGAAGACAAACTTCAGAACCACAACCTTTTTATTTATTTATTTATTTATTTTTTATTTTCATCAACTTTGTGAGCTTTTTCCTGGTGACTCCTACAAACACTGAGGAGGTCCAGCTGTTGACAGGCGGGGAACATGAGAAACAGAGGAAAGAGGAGAGTAAGGGGACAGAGAAAGGAGAGAGTATGGATGTGGTGCGTGCATACTTGAGATTCTTCAATCTTGCATTCAGCGTGTCAGCTCAACAGGCTACGGCTTTCTGTTTTGAATTAGGGAGAAACCAAACAATGTCAGCTCAGAGAAAGGAGTTGCCCACAACACTGGAGTCATTTTCAGGGTTGTAAAGTACACACTGTCATCCTTTCACCCATTGTCCCAAGTGATGATATTGAGGAAATGTTATTAGCAGATAATGTTATGAGAAGAATGTGTGTTAAGAGTAAAATCGTAGCTGAGTTTAGCTACACTATATTGTGCATTTAAAATCACATCATTTGTGCATATGTTCATGCACATTGGATGAGTTAAAAACTGTTTGTTTGTCCAGTGAGGAGAGTTTTGTGGTGATGGACTACGCCACTCTGGAGAATGTGGAGGTGGAGGTCGGGGAGGATGGAGAAGAACGGATGTCACCGTCTGCCAAGAACAGCTCCAGCCACTATCTCTCCTTCAGACTGCTGATGAGCAAGAACAGTGAGGGGAGAGCCGAGCAGATCTCCCTGGTGGCCGAGTCCAGGTACCGCTCAGTTTTACAAGGTGACATTAGGAACAGTTCAGTCTGGAGGGAGGGACATTTGCTGACAATCTGATTCTGCTTTGTACATGTACAAATACAGTCTTAGTAATGAACATTCATGAATATAGTTAATCTGGCCTCTGGGAAACCTGATGCTGCTGTGATTTATTCAAATTCACATTTACTTTTATGGCCTGCAGGGTTTTCCTATAGTAGTAGAAGAGATAGTCACAATAGTCAGCTCACTGTGGCTATTCCAATGGATTCACTGACTAATACATAGAATATAGAATATGTCCATATGTGGTTGATTATACCTGTTTTTACTGCTTTTAATGTGAAGCACCTAGCTTACCTGATCACATCACTCGTTCAGGTAAAAGGTAATAGATTTCCGGCAAGGAGTGAAACTTTGGCACAGTGATAAAAAGAATGGCTCTCAAGAACTCTCAAGAACATGACTGATTAAAAACAGTAAATTAACAAGTAAAGTAATGACTGGAATTTTACTACAAATATGTTTCAAGGACTCTAAAAAGACAGCCAATTCTATTTAAATTCCTCTAGTTCTGGAAACCAAATCTGATGTTTTGTGTCTGGCTCCCCCTGCTGACAGAAGTCTTAATGCCAACCTAAAATGTTGCCATTCATTTAGAAGTCATTTACTTTTTGTGTTATCCCATGTGCAATAAACAACACTGGATTTGGAGTCACATTTAACTCTGCCATTTTGTCTCTCCTGCCAAGGGTGGACCGTGCACGTTGGATAGTCGCTCTCACAGAACACAAGGAGGAAGGTGTCTCCACTCCTACAGCTGGTACGTCAGCATGCTTTATTTACCAAGGGAGTCATTCTTTGAAATACACTTGGAGTTAACTCTGAGACCAGACCAGACATGTAATCTTTAAAAGTGGCAACTAATGACAAATCTGTTCTCTTTTATGTGTGAACCATTTGTTTGTCGTCGTTCGGTCCACACAAAACAGATGGCTTGCAGTCATTTTCCATTTCAAATGAGTCTGCTAATATTTAAAATGCAATCTTATTCAAATACATATCAGACCTGCATTTTTTTAAACTATTTCCCAATATTTTCATGATCTATGGGAACTCTAACTTTGGGTTCACAATTTGTTATAATGGCTTTACTAACATTTGACTACAAATGCAACAAATAACCCATCTCCCTGTATATATATGAAATAGTTGAATATTGTACAATATGTGCCAAACATGCCTTGGACATGATGTACAAATTTCAAACAAGACAGATGTGGAGCAATCATTCAGATTCCTGTGCATTGTGCCATAGTGTCAGTAGTATTTTGGATATTACACAAAATCAGCTATCTTGATCATACAAATACACGCCCTTGTGATACGTTCTGTAATTTATTCATTTAAAGCAAACCGTCACGCAGGCAGCACTCACAGTGGCTGTGCGTAATTAGTATTGTTTCAAGAGTGAGAACATCTCTGATATTTGATATCATTTACCAAAGGGTGTGCCTTTGATACATTCCAGGACATAATGTGACGTGCTTAGTATTCGACAGCGTGGCACAGCACTTTTTAACATGGTTTCTTAATTCTTCACAGTAGGCCATAAACCGGAAACATGAAATGTATAAAAATATACTATACCTGACATGAAAGCTTTGGTTTTATCTTTTTTTTTTTTTTGTGCTTCAGGTCAGCCACAGTATGAGGCCTCCAAAGCCTACATGCCAAAGGAGCCGGATGAACTGGGCCTGCAACAGGCTGAGCTCGTCATCGTCCTCCAGAAAGAGGAAGGTGAGGCCCCGCGTGTGCGTGTGTGTGTGTGCTCAGACCAACATCAATCCAGATCTTCATGCTCAATCTGTGTGCTGTCTTTTACACTTCACATAAAACCACGCTAGACTTCTTATAAATTAACCTAAACTGTGTGCTCTGCCTAGCCTGGTGCTATGGAGAGAGAATGCGAGATGGAGAGAGAGGCTGGTTTCCTGCTAGCTGTGCCACAGAGATCACCAACCCCACCGCCATGGAGAACAATGTGCAACGTATGAAGCGTCTGCGCAAAGAGACCAACGTTTGAGTGACTCTTTAACGGCTGTACGCTCAGGGTGGACAAAATAGAAGACAGAAGCACCTTCTGACAGATTGTGCATGCTCATTCATTTTCAGTTTTTGTTGAGACCGCATTTCTGATGAATCATACTGAACACAGGAAAGCCATTAATCACTGTAGCAATGGTCCAGAAGTCCATTACCAACAGACTGAAAGATGTTTAGCTGGATATAATAAGCCTCAAAAATGGCCATTAATGCTGTTTTGGTGTCCCAGTGGTCCGAGATGAATACAGTGTAACCATGAGGTTCAAATCCAGTGTTCATGTTTCTCTTTAGACTCTCTCAAAACCCATTATTTTACATTTTAAAGTTAAATCTTAACAAAAATGATTTGTTGCAGAGCGTTGTACGTAAGGATGTTTTTGTCCACCTTCTATACATACGGACATTTGCAACAGCAGGATTTACGGGCCAACAGTGGGCTTTTTACTCCACTTGTCCACCTCTCTTTTAGTGTGAATGTAGATTTAAACTTACTTGGTGAAGCAAATAATGAACCTCATGCAGCCTTGGATTTGATTTAAAATCCAGAGGCTACAAAACTTTATATTATCTACATACTCTATAGTATAAGAAGTTGCATGCAAAAAGTGTAGGTGTATTACCTACACTTTGATTTCATGAGTCTTTGTGTCAAATATATAAATATGCTGTGTAGGGTTTCTTGTTATCCTTGATTAAAACAAAACGTGACCACAGAATTAGCAGTTTTGGTAAAACTTGCCATTTTAAATGCAGTTTATGACATACTGTGCCATTGTTGAATTTGAGTGATAGGTTACTGCATCGTATAAATATATTTGTCTAAATATAAATATATTAATATCTGAATGAAAACACTCCAACTTAATTGTATACCATGTAACAAAGACACTTTCTGTGGTTTGAGTCATTGTTCACAGCCCATATACTTGAAAAATAAAGCCAACACTTGAGACATTTCTCCTGGTTTCTGGACTTTTATTTGAGCTTGCATTTTGTTAAAATGTTTGAATACATAAAAAGTTATTTAAAAATGTCAAACTGACCAGATATCAAATTCCATTTTTTCTTTAAAAACCATTTGGTGTAAAAACTTAGGACAGATTTAGAAAAACATTTGCTGTTTCCCCAAAAACGTTTTGTAGCTGTCACATAAAAATAATGGAAAAAAAACAGGTAGGTCTGCATAGATTCTGCAGGCAATCGGTGGTAATCTGGTCAAATGCATGGTGCAAGCTTGTGACGATCGTCAAGTCAAATCTTTATTGCTCAGATCTTGTTTGATGTTTCTTCTTGTTGTTGACAAAAAAACTGTAAAAGAAAGAAAAACAATTAGTCATGCGTTTGTCTACATTCTGCATTTTAAGTCTTTTTGGTTTGGTCATGTGGCACGCTGCACCATGAGTTGCCTGAAAAAGTGCAGCATCACCAGCACAGCAGAAAAAGCATCCAAAGCCCAGAGCTGCTGCTCATATGGAAAAGAGACAATAGCGAGTGGGCTCTATGGTGCCAGACAGTTTACTTTATCAAATCCACTGCATGACCTCATGCTTTCAATCGTCTACTACAGAGTCTAAAGAGTGAAAATCACAAGCGAGCGAGCTTTACTGAGAAAACTGAGCAGCTATTACAACTTTAATGTAGTTTCCTAGTATATGCTGTCATTATCCTTCAGTCAGATCTGATAGATATTCGTGCAGCTTAAGTTAATGGAAAGCATCAAGGTTGACTCAGATCAGCCATAATTGAGGCTATAAACTCACCCGGACGATGGTAAAAGATGGTAGGTGCCGGTGGGCAGGTTCTTTCCTACTCAGCCCCACCCTGCTGGGCCTCGGGAGCGGACGTCTTCTCTGCAGATGGGTCACCTCCTGTCTTGGCCTCCTTGGTTTCCTGGCCGGGTTTGCCACCAGTCTGTGGGCGTCTGCGGCGGTAGTTGAAGTTGCGACGGGAACGCCGCTGGCGGGGCTGTTGGTTCTGGCCACCTTCGCCGCCCTGATTCTCCTTGTCCTCCTCACCGTCCCGCACCGGTCTGGGACGGGGTGGACCCCTGGAGTGCACAAGCAAAGAGCGGTAAGCAAACATGATGTACGCCCTAACTTAAAAAGGTGGCAATATCATGCAAAGAATACATCAGCCACTGAGATCAGATGCAGTTTTTAAGTTTTACATATGCCAAATTTGGATGCACAGCTACAGTTTGAGGTTAGGTTGCAATAAAAGGAGAGCTTCTCTGGCCAAAACAGGTGGCATTATTTATTTGGGTCTATTTTAAGAGGCAAATTTCAGTTGGTGGGCTATGATCCAGACAACCAGTGCTTTACTCTCCCTTTGTTGCAGCCCTGCGTCAATGAAGCCAACATGCAAACCTTGGTCTGAACCTTGGTCGGAAGCCTCTGTAGTAGTTCTGCCTCGCTGGTCTGTTGCCCTGGTCTGGACCTCCCTGGCTCTCGTCACCCTCACCTCCCTGAAGGTAAACAAATTAAACAACAACTGACACGTAGCTTTTTCCCGAGCCAACACACAGGCAGACAAACTTTAGAACATTTATTCTGCAGTGCACGGTCCTCAGTTGTAATCAACTGGCCAACTTGCCATTTTATGTTGAGGATGATTGAAGTGCAACATCAGGAAGCTCCAATATTAGATCATTTGCAAAAATATTGGCAAGACCCCCGATACACCAAGATCTATTGTTCACAACCACGTGAGTGTTAGAAATGAGAGATTTTAGAGTTGTGTATGACATCAACAAACGACTTTGTCAAGGGAGTGCTGGGTGCCTGTTTCAGGATAGAAGCCCTGTGACGGCGTACCTCAGTCATCTCTTCGCGTGGTGCGTTGGTGTACGGGGGCCGGCGGCCGTAGCGTCTACGTACAAAGTATGGCGGGTAACGCCGTCTTCCAGGGTAAGTGGGCCTGCGCTGCTGTGGCTGCGAGTCTCCTTCAGGGGCACTCTCTCCCCCATCTCGGCTGCTTTTGTCACGACCTCCGCTGCCTGGCTCTCCCTCTCCGTCACTCTGGTAGTTCTCTGGATACTCTCCACCACGGGGAGGGCCCCTTCTCCGGGGATAGCGCCTGTAGCGGTTCCGGTCAGCGGCGTACTTACTTCCCTGCACTGCAACGCCTCCTGGGCCGGTGACATTTGCTGCCTCTGCTCCCTGTTCACAGTGGCATTTTTATAAGAATATAATAATAATAATAATAATAATAATAATAATAATAATAATAATAACCACCCAGATTTACTACCTAGAGAACATTTAACAGGATGTACGCTTTTAGTAGACTAAAATAAGAACTCACCTAGCGACAAAACAGACTGAATTACTAAACCGGGCTTACCTTCTCTCCTTCGACTACGTCAAACTCCACAGTTTCTCCATCTCCAACACTGCGAAGGTATTTTCTCGGGTTGTTCTTTTTGATAGCTGTCTAAAAACCATGAATAGTTCAGATGTGAGATTTTATATTCATTATTATTTTAAAAAATAAATAAACGAGGATATAATAATACCTACAACTTACCTGGTGTACAAAAACGTCCTCTTTTGTGTCATTCCTAAACAAAAGGAAGAGAAACACTCTCAGTTACATCTAGTTAACTGTATCGTGCTGAGCCGCAAAATGTAACGATGTGCAATCTATGGACAGATTGCGACTAAACCAGCAAGTGTAAGGATTAATTACAGCAGCATGGAGACCAGCAGACAAATCTTCTGGTCAGCTTTCTAAGCAAATCAAAGCCATAATAGGATTGGGAATGTTCCTTCACACACACACAAATAAATCAGGGTCTTAAGGCAGCAGGGGCAGGGTCCACTTACCTATTGATAAAACCATATCCATTCCTGACGTTGAACCATTTGACTGTACCCAAGACTTTTGTTGCTGCAATGAAACACAATAAAATGAAATTATTAACCAAGTTTTACACTTCCTTTACAATGTCACACTAAAGATAACATACTGCGAGTATAAATGAAATCCTCAAACCAGCTTCTCTTTTTACCCTTAAGAAACAGTAAAGGAATCAAATATCAACAGATGATGAAAAAACCAACCAAGGCCACAGATAATGTGTAAGTTATATTTAACTACCAACTGTCGCTCTTTTTATAGATCCTGATGCTTAGGGATGTCCTGTGCCAGCTGCACTTGGTGTGAGGCGTGAACCAAGCGCTTTATGGGGCCAGTACTGCCTCCACTATTTCTCATTCAGATCTTAAGATTTCTGATTATCCACATCATCAGTGCTTCTGTCTCATGGCGCTGATGTAGCGCTGCATATTAATGGTGGTAACAACAGTACGTTGTGGTGGCTGACAACATTTCAAAGTTCAACTACTACAGACCTACTGCCCCATTTTAAGCCGCACTGCTCAGCGCTTGGACGTTCACACGTGGTAGAGTCGCGCCCGGATACGTTAGCAAGCAGCGTATTCAATTGGCTTGTTAGCATGGTGGCTAACTGGGTCTCAACCATGTGGTTGGATTAAAGCCAACAGGCGGAAACTGCCGTAGCACATCAAATTATATTTATTGTGACTAAACGTTGTGTATGACTAAAAATGTGTGATTTGGTATCATGGTTATCAACGAACAAACAACCAAATGGCGAAAGAAATCCGTGGAATCGTTCGGCGGACATTTTGAGTGCCCCCCCCAGCCATGTAAATAGCAAACGTTAGCTAGGCTAAGCTACTTTAGCTTCGTTAGCCACCGTGCTACCACCCCTGTTAAGTAGCTAGGCCATAATGCTAGCCCTAAAATTCGAGCAAAATTATACAACCATTGACATTTGTAATATGGTGTACATAGTGAACAGTCCATATGTGATAATTTCGTCAACTACGTTGGGCAGAAGTTTGTGCGTGTGTTTAGTCTATTTTAAGAAAAAACTACTAACACGGAACCAGCCTCTTTCGTGTGAACAAAGAGACGGCCAGCGGCTAACATTAGCCTGCTTTCGCGTCGTAGCCGGCCAAGTGGGCAGTGTAAAATAACGTCTCTCACCATGTGTGATTAACGGTTAAAATATATAGCTAACGTTAGCGTTCTAACGTCTCAACGTCAACAGTTATTGCCGGACTGCATACCGTTTTAAGAGGAGTGGGACTAACGGTCAGGTTCTGATACAACTTCAATGGCCGTGCATGTGACGGCCGGCCGGCAACATGGCATTCCGCGGCGGCTATTGGATTTTAGGAGGCCGATAAACAGGAGATTAACCGGCTAAAATTGGGGAATTACATTTCCCGATTGTATATTCTCATACGAAATAAATCAATCAAAACTGTTAATAATTTACCAGCTTAATTTTTTTTTTTTTTTTTTTTTAACAAATTAACAGTTAATGCTAACGTAAAATATGTAACGTTAAAGCTAGCATTGATAATACGAGCCATCTTCCAACTGACATTTTTTAATTTATGTTGCTAGCTAACGTTAGGACTAACGTCTCGCTAACGTTACTTGACAACGATGGGAAATTTATTTTACCTTTGAGTAAAACTTATCGCCAATACCCATATAAATAAACCTGTTTTAATCAATATACATATATACTATACGAAATCGGCAGAAAATAGGCACGTTAGCTGTTAACAAAACCAACGTTTATTTTTCATAAACCACTTTAAAATAGGATATGCTAGTTAAAGGCAACATTAGACCAGAAGTGTGGTAACTGAACGATTAATTGAGACAGTGAACGGCTCGTCAACTGTAGCAACCGTCGCTTTTGCGCATCGCCGCTACTATGTCCCAAACCACGTTAGCTAACTTAGCTAACAAGCTCATTTCCAGGCTCACCGATGACCTTCTTATCCCCCGCGGAAGCTGCGGCTGCCGGGCTGGATGGGCTCTCCGCATCGGCAGCAGGCTGCGGCGGTTGTTGTTGTGTCTCGGCCTCGCTGCTCATGGTTACTACTGGTTGGTAATGGCTTCTGCCGGCGGCGGCTCTCTGCTATGTTTCCCGGTGCTAGATGGTAACCTGGGCCGGCGGTGGTGGGGGCTACTGCCTTCGGGCTCTCTGCTTTCCTCTTTCCGCTCCCGTTGCCGATCGAACTGGGCAGAATGAGAAACTGTGCCGGGGAATGTTCCTGGTAGAAGGTCCGCCCAACTGGCCCTCTAATTGGTTGAATCTGTAACGGATAACAAAACGCGTCTCTATTGGCTAAGACGACTGCCAATTTTGTTTGAGCGAAGAGGCTGCCAAAAATGATTGGCTAAAGGAGACGTACCTGTCCATTGTCACCGCCCCACAGTGATGTCAAAACCAGACAGATAACCGTGACACTTTTGGAACAGAGTGTCTACTCGATTGTGACATGTTAGTCTTTTGACGGATTTTAACAAAATGTACAAATACTTGAAAAAAATAATGACTGCAATTATTATTTTTTGCCATAGTTGCATAAAATGGCGTCATGAATTGTCTCACAAAAGACACAGCATGACTTTGAGACTATCTCCATTTCATGTTTTTAATATTTGGGAAAAGCAGGTATTCAGTTCAGTTGACTTATGAAAGTGAACAGCTGATTTTCACTGAGGAGATTTAAAATATAACTTAATAGCCAGTTATGTGTTGCAAGCCTTGACATTTAACTATCATTATTTAAATTAGATGCTTGTTTGAGATTTAATCAGAAGCTTTGCATGGGTGCCATTACTACTGAGAAAGTATTAAATGTCTATAGACATTGCACATTATCTGTAGCCCCAAGCACTGTGGAAATGTATTGAGGGATAACTGACCTAAACTGTTAGGAAAGGATAAGGGAAAGCCTGAATATTTTATTCACAAACATTATGTACATTTTATATTTATTGCATCGATACACTTGCAGCAGTAGTGCCTCTCAAACATACATGATACTGTGTGCTGTACAGATTAAGTTCTGACTAGCCTCAGTGTTGTCAGCTTTATGTTGTAACTCCTACACTGAATTCACTCTCCCATGTCACAGGATACTGGAAGTAGCTCTACTACTACAGTTGAAATGTGATATTATTTTGTGAAATATTAACCCCCACTGTTTTGATTAAAGGTAACCTCAATCAAAACACATTACATCCATGCAGAATAATAACCACAGTGTTTCTTTTAAACACCAAGCATAATATTTGACTGTGTCCTGATATTATTCAGGATAAAATGTTTAACTTTTCTTTGAATTGTTTCTTGGATGATTACATTTATTAAATTAAATTATTAAGTAAGTAAGTATCACAAAAAGCTCAAACAGTGACAGTAAATCTTGATATAATAACATACAATGTTGCTTCTCTTCTCATATCACCCTGTAAACAATAAACTGCTTAAATGCTTTCATCATCCTCAGTGAATTCAGGAACTCCACTTCCACAGAGCAGACAGACCCAGACTGAGTGTGAGACAGCCCCACCACAGCCCCCCACCCATTGTCATGTTAATGCTCCACTGGCACTGTTTATGAGCACTGGCTGATGTGAGAAGAGCTCGCTGTTAATGGCCGAGCCCCGTTCTCCCACACAGATGGGCTTTAGCATTGACCCCAGAAAGCCTCCCCACGAAGAGACCCCCCTCCCGTTAAAAAAAAAAAAAAAAAAAAAGGCCTTCTTCCTGCCTCCATAAGAACAGAGTCTCCATCTGAAAGGATTCTTTTGTGCCAAGGGAACGAGGTCCAAGGCAGAAGAGAGAGAGCGTGGTTGGGGGAGGGGGTCTGGTGGATTGGATTTGTATGGATGGCTCGGATAAGAAGAGGTAGCCATAAGTTCAGCAGAGGATGGCTTGGCACCGAGTGTGCCTTGGAGGACTCGAGCGCTTCCCTCCTTTGCTCGTTGGCAATGGGGCTGAGACTGATTATTACCCACAATCATTTGGTCAAACTATACATCTATGCACAACTCCTCATAAAAAATGTAATCTCTTTCTAAGATAAAGACTCTGAGGGAAACATCCATGTTCAGAAAATATACGGAGTTGCTACCAAAACAGTGCATATTACACTGGGTACACAGTGTTCTTATTGTAATAGATGCAGCGTTAAAATTAAAACAAGTAAAAATCACATATAGTTGGTCTTACACGCCACAGATACTGTTAATATTGTAATAAATACATATATTTTGGGAAACAGTAATTCAAATTGCCCGTTACTGCAGTGACCTTAATGTCAAAACTAATTACACATGCATACTTTAAATTGCATATATACTTTTACTATTGAGGGTTGAGCAAATAAGATTTAAACTTGGAATACTGACACTAATATAAGCCAACAATGTTAAAAAAAAAAAGTTAATTAAAATGCCATTTTAACAGCTGTTTTTAAACAAACAAGATCTTCCCCAAAGGTTTATAAAAATGTAAAACAATTTATTGATCAGAAATGATACACAATGTGACTGAATTACAAATGAGAAAGTTTCACAAGCCAACCAATTCTTTCTTCTTATATGTCTTTTTATGACAAGATACACAAATTGTCTCTATGTGGACAACATCAACAACAGTGTTGAACATGAAGTACATCGTGTCAGTACCAAAAGCCATCTGAGATGTCATCTTATTTGGGTTTGGATGCAGCATTTGGAATCAGGTGTATAAAAACTCAGAAAATGGCCAAAATGGTTGACCTTTTATAATGTCCTTCAAAGTGCAAAGGCATCCATACAGGGGAACATATGTGGGTTGATGTTTGCTGAGGGCTATCGAGTAACTGCAAGACACTGCTTCATGTATACAGAGGTGTGTAGTTGTGTAGTTCTCGCATGGTGTCGTGAGCAAGCTGGATCACATCTCTCCACACTGTGCAATGACGATGGGGAGCTTGGGCTTGTTGTTTGGTCCCGTGGGCACATTCTGTTGGGAGGAAGGAGCACAAATTTAGACCAGAAAACTGAACTTTAAAACAGGCACGTAAACAAACACCCAACATTGGGGATTAAAGCTCAAAATCAATTGTGTAATTACTTATTACATAAACATGACACAGTAGAAGATTAATTTACTGCAGGTGTCAACGATTGGGTTTAAAATTACAGGTTGGGTGCCTGCTTTGAAATATCGAAGTGTGAAGCGTTCAAGACAGTGAGCAATGAAAAAATAGATTACGGGTCAGTACAGGAAGTAGATAGTCTTTTCACTTTAAACATGTCATGTGATCTTCGTCCTCTCACTGTTTTGCTTGTCAGTTCACAGATCAGTCTAAAAGTGCTTCATTTCACTTCATTCCTGCAACAGGAACTACAACCACTGAAACCGATCATTTCATATAAATTAATATTACAAGAATTTTTTACCTCAATTTTTCTCATGATCAGCAAACCATCAACGACTTTACCTGAAACAGTTGTGAAAAAGACTTATTTATTTAACTCTGGTACATAAACAAACAGTTTTAAATAAATACAAATGTCCTATTAATATTGTGGACTTACTCACCAAAGACAACATGCTTCCCATCTAACCAGTCACATTTAGTGCAGGTAATGAAAAACTGACAACCATTTGTCCCTGGACCGCTGTTTGCCTGAGTAAGACACACATTATTGAGAATGAATGGCAGTTTTAAAACTTCTGCTTGTCTGTATTGGTTAGAGTTAATTCAACTTGAATTCAATGGACCAATCAAAACCTATTGTTTGTAGAGGTTAGGGTCATTTCACTTTGAATGGATTAATCAAATCTTAATGAACTTATTATTCTAAACAATATAATGGAAGATATACAAAACGATTGCAGTGTTGATTTGGATGAAGTAAATAGACCTTTTCCTGATTCAACATCCGAGCACTGATCTGCATACAGTACATACCATGGACAGGAGACCAGGCGCAGAATGCTTCATTCTGAAGTTCTCGTCTGCAAATGGACCTCTGTAGATGCTGCAGATACCAGTCCCATCACCCTTCACAAAGAGACAAAAAACAGTACATATCATAGGCCTCACAAACCATAAAGAAAGAGGAGGCTACTCATTAGTTTGGTAATTCACCACATGTCCACCAGGAGGCGAAATACTAAAGTATCATCCTGCTCGGTTCAGCTGCAGTTTGTCAAACATGGTGAGACCGGTTTAATTTAATGAAGACAGGAAATGGTAGATAGTTTCATAAGTGCTTTGGAGACGATGCATCAGTTACTACAGCAACATCCTATACATATCATTGGCAGCACTCCTCCTGTCATCAGTTTTGACAACCCTAACCCTTCTTTATATTGTTAATAGTAAAATCTTTCTCTACTTCCACTCACACTCAGATCTGCCACTACTGCTTCTTCTGCTAACAAACTGGTTCTCTGAACATATTATATGTGTGTGCGAGTGTCTGAATTGAATGAATCAGAAGGATGTAAAACAAGAAACCTCATATGACTATTTACTTCACCCCAGAGGAGCAACAGGAACACTAACAAGACAAACAAGACAGATTCAGAGACATTCACGTACTCACATTTACAAAGTCCCCTCCTTGTATCATAAAGTCTTTGATCACTCTGTCGACAAACAATGAAAGCACATTAGCACTGTCATATTAGTGCTGAGGTAAAAGCTGTTCAGTGAGTATCATGCTGATACAGTGAATATAAAAAGTATTGACTTTACCAAAAGCTACATTAAATCAACTTTGATAGCATTCTCTAAGACAATAAGGTGGGTAAATAGACACTGTAGTCCCAATAAAACTAATTTATAGATAAGATAAGATAGACCTTTATTGTCCCACAATGGGGAAATTCACATAGGACCCCTGTTGTTAAACCAGGTTATTAGATGGTCCGTATGAATCATTGAAAATGAAATAAATAATCTCGGGGATGAAGTTTCAAATGATTAGGGGTATGGCCTGTGCCAACATTAGGTTGCTACCCTGGATTTCATTGGTCAACACAATCAGAAAATAAATTAAATAATTTAGTTCTGTGCTCAGAATCATACTTTATAATTTAGTAATTGTATTTCTAGAACTATAAATGATAAGAAAAAAACAGGGACAGAAACAGTGTCAGTGTCAGGACTGACAGGGGAGATTGTTCCAGGAGAAAAACAGGTTAAAGGTACAATATGTAAGATTGTGCAGAAAACTGATATCTAGTGGTTAAAAATGGGTACTGCAGCCCAAATTCAAAACACTGGAGAGTCTCAAATTTCAAGCTAATAGTCACTGTGACCCAGTCAGTCCTCCCAACGGCCTCTACAGCTCACTTCTCCCAGGAAAGCAGCCTCCTTCTCGGGCAGTAAGAGCTGAGTATAGGTCCCGCTGTTTACAGATGATTACGTGACATGATTTCAATACTTGAACTCAGTGACTTTATAACTTATAATTTAGTCATTAAGTCATTTAGCTGACGCCTTTATGCAAAGCGACTTTCAGAGAAGGTAGTGTCTTTGGAAACTTTATGAGGGAAATAAGTCAACCTGCCAACGACCTGCCCAGTCCTCCATACCAACGCTACTTTGTAACTTTCCGCGATGAACTGTGGGTCAGGATCCCTCTCACAACACAATCTTACAGCGTCCATGAGATTAAAAAGACAGGGATGATGATGGTGGAGATATTTTTTGATTCACAGAGGAAATGAGGTGAAATAAAAACAGGTTTTGGGCTCTAAACATCTTTATCTTTTAAATCATCTCCAATATTTACCGTGTTTTAACACGTCTCTGCTCATGGAGCTTTTTAGGTCGAGCAGAATCTAACATTCACTCCGTTGATCCACTTTATTTGCTTCCATGGCTGTAGTACGTTTCATATCTGTCAACCCGGAGCTTCGGCATGAGCCACGTGATTATCAGACCGGATGAAAACACACAGAAACACAAACAGACCGCCAGTCCGTCAAGGCAAATTTCAAAATAAGAAATATACTGACTATAGTAATTTGTCAAGAAGCTTGTATTTCACTAGAGCATGTTTCCTTCATCTCTGATGACACATCATATTAATGTTATGATTTAATACAGTAAATATCTTACGTATTGTACCTTTAAATAAAACTCTTAAAGCCGCAAGAGGGTGTGTGCTCCTACCTAATCAAAATAATTAAAAATCACTTGAGTCATGTTGTGTACCTGTGGAATGTGCAACCTTTGAAACCGATAGGGACTCCATCCTTCCTGTAGGACAGAAGTTTGAACAAAATGGAGTTAGTAGTAGAGACAAACATACTGTGATGCACTACAAGCTCTCATTTCTCTCAATACAGGCTTGTCTGTTCAACCATTATTTAAAAAGTGTGTATGAACAGGAGAGACTTTCATCTTTGCACGTGGGAACGCCGTGTTCATACATTCAGAGTATTTATCAGCCTCAGTGACTCAGATGCAGATACACTTAATCCACACATTGTGGATTAAAAGATTCCTTTGGCTTTTCTTCAAATAATTAGAAGTAAGTAAGTAAATACAATTAATAGAGAAAGACAGTTTAATTGCTTTGTTTCTTTGTGCCTCTTCCAGCAGGGTATGGCTCAATGGACACATTTGTTTGTTCACATAGAAACTGGTTTAACTTCATTTAGGTCAACACGTCAACTTAATGGAATCTGTAGGTCATTTCTATTGATGTCGCAGCATGAGAAGAGCATAGAGATGGCTTTTCTTACTGTACACACACTACAGCTAAATGTCGGAATCACCTCTTATATTGATGTTTTCATGGCTACTCTACATACATAAAAACAGTATAACTGAGACACATTTGATACATTTTAGCCCCCCAAAAGAATTCTCAGTGTTGCATGATTTTTAATTCTTTATTTAATTCTAATTTCTTATTTTGGAGGTGCAGCTGGATCTTTCCTTTCATCCACCCAAAGCGATACTTTCCCTGCCCTGGCTCTTTGTCATGCACACATGTAAATACCCTTCAGAGACCTGAATATCCATATAAATGGCCAAATAATTCAGTTTCTCTAGCAGAAACCTTTGGCGTTAATCAGGTTTGTCCTCATACTTTAGAATGTGAAACTGGTTTCTCATTTTCATTTTACAAAAATCAGGCTGCTGCAGGGGGGGAGGGGGGTGGCAGGAATGAGGGAAGATGGAGGGTGACATGCAGCAAAGGGCCTTGGGTTGCAATCTAACCCTGGATGCTGCAGTAAGGACTTCACGTTAGTACATGGGGCACCGCTCTACCAAAGTGAGCTATCGGTCAGCTGATCAGATTTCCTGTGTCTCTATTAAAACAATGTATGAATGTGTGGCCATTTTACTGTGCAGGGTGGTGGAGAAGTGTCCTTCACAGCTTTACCTGAACTCTCCAGTGCAGAACTGCCTGTAAGAGATGATGTAACTGTAAGTAACATATTTGTAAACTCAACAACAGTTTAATTCATGTTAACGTACAGTACACACACATGATGTATGTCATATCTGAACAAATAAAAAAAAAAAAAAAAAGGTACATGTGATAAAATAATCAATCTGTGACGCAGATTTCCTCCTTACCGGAAATTCTCTGCAGTTTTTGGAACTGTATCAGCAAACAGCTCGATTTTCATCCGTCCAATATCCTGACAAGAAGTGAGAAAAATTTGTTTTACACAAAACAAAGAGAAAGACAGAAATGTGTATCGAAAAAGACAAAGAAGACTACAGTTTTCAGCTCTTTCACACAGCTAATTGCAGTGGATACAAACAGGTCTTTCTTGGTCTGGATAAACCAGTTAAACTCGACACTTTAGCTACTGGTACAGGATTGCTTCCCTCTACTTACTCACTGACCTTTTGCACTGACGGGAGAGCTGTGCCCCAATTTCGTACGTACTCTGTACTACCGTGCACTGACAATAAAGACTCTAAATCTAAATCTACTTCCTTAATAATACAATGTCACATTAGCTTTTGTTTACTGTTGACTTTGCTGAAAAAGTAGACTTTAATCTCAACAATGCAAACTATTTTGTCGCAGTTCTTGTAGCGTTTCCTAGCGGTCAAAGCATGCGTAATAGAATGATGGAAATGAGAAGACAGCACAACACAATGTCTGTTCATATGTGTGTTTGACAGCATGGCCGTCTGTCCATCCAGGACTCCCACAACCCAGGGGGGTATGCAAATGGCCGACTTTTACAACAATGTCCGTGTGTCTGCATCTATGTGTGAAAACAATCTGTGTGTGCTCGTGTAAAGAGCAGTTTGTCCACATGACATCACTGCACAGTTCACAGTTCTCCCTTCACTCCTCACACACACAGGACTCAGAGCAAAACAGGCAGTCATCGGATCTCCTGTCTTTGCTTCGTTTAGACAATACAGTATGTTTATAGTCTCAGGGCAGTGAAATGAAACGCAGAACAAACAACCACAGAACATTTTATCTGCTGACGGTGACGTCCGCTGAAGGTAAGACAGCAGCTAACATGTAAACAAAAAGTTGTCTCCTAAGGCTCTAGTGTCTTGATGAATGTATACTTTTGTTGTGATGCTGGAATAATGTGAACACACACACCTACCTACACACACACACACACACACACACACACAAAAAGGTAAGGAAGATGAGATATGGTGTCATGTGGACTAAACTGAGGCTGAAAAGGTTTCAATTGACGGTCATGTTCAGGAGTACAAACTCCAGGAGCACTATGACAACCACACCTACTTACGGCGTTAATATTCACACCAAGAGCAAATAATCACAAATAGCGACCAACTCAAGTCATAAACAGTGTTAATAAAGTCAATTAGTACACGTCTTTGCTGCATTTGACAGATAAGATTCAGTAAACTAGCTGTATTTGCATGTTCGACCAGTTATATATTTGGAGGTAGATGTGCATTTGATTACATCTAATCATTAAAATGTCTCATTGTTGAACTTGTTTAACTTGTTAATTGGCAGTATTTCTAGGAAGCAAGCGTTTGGCCCCTTAACATCCAACCCTGGATGCAGTTATATGGGATCATAGTGTAATTGTATAGGGATATGGTACAGGTGAACAAAGCCAGTCACATGGTATGGTTTCACCTAACAAGCATTCTTAGTAGAACCTCCTGGTTACCTGTTACAGGACATGCAAATAGACACAAGAGACAATCACCTCTTGGGCACATAGGAAGGATGAAAAAAAAAGAGAAAAGGACAAATAAGGCGTGTCACTACACTTGTTTGCCTTCACAATGGGAAGGTGGAAGTCAAAAGCTGCCTATAGGAAACTACTCCACCTGACAACAGTCACAGACGAGTCTTGATGAAAGGACGCAGAGCCTCTAAGTTTCATGACTGGGAAAAATCACTGGACTTAAACAAGCCTGGACAGAAAGGTACAGACTTTTAGGGACACTTTTTGAGTAAGTGCTTTATGCTTCAAATTGCAAAACATGCTCTACCTGTCATTATTCAAATCAGGAAATGCAATGCAGGAAATTCAGGTTGGTGTTCAGTGTGCTGGAATAACCACAGTACGATGTTGAAAAGAAAACAGATCAGATTGTGATCAGTGTCTGATGTGCAAAACAAATATGTGTTGAACAATTAGGTCAACTGCTGTGTGTATACACCTGGTTAAACTGCACAGTGCGTGATACGGAACTAGACTACCAGGTTATAAGTAAACCATACTTGCTGACAAAACAATGTCACCAGATCTCTAATTTGACCTCTCACTGATATAGTATAGTGTAATAGTTACATTTTGTCTGCGAAGCAAAAAAGTTAGCTGTCTTTCAGAATGGGATTTGATGTTTAGAAATGACACCATCCTACTTCATGCATGGCCAGCTCAATGTTGTTGACTCATGCATCTACAAGCTTTTTCTTGCTTCTTGTAATTATTAATTTCAGTCTATCTTTTGTATAGTCCCAACCAATGCTATCTTCTCTTTCACAGCATTTCCTACAGCACTGAACTGAACTGAACTGCTGCAGTAGCATTAATGCTTCCTGTGTCACCAGCGTCTCCAGGACCCGGCAGTGCTCTCAAAATGATGGCCATCATAGAGCAGTGGGAGGTGCGGGGGTCTGGCTGTCATACAGACAACACTGTGAAGTATCTGTTCCTGACCCATTTCAAGCTGGGACTGGACGTGATGGTCTTTTACTTATGCTGCCGGAAGCTGTCTACTTCCTTTTTAAACACATGCAGCATGTCCATCATCGTGGCTGACGCGTTGCTGGCGTTTTCTTTAACATGTGTGTGGTTGCTTGGGGTTGAGAGGTCTCCTGTGTCACTTTGCTTCATCTTGGCTAATGTCTCGGCGACGTATGCAGCACTGCCACTGCCCATGATGATCCTGGGTTTAATGGACTACTACTTAAAAGACACCTACCTCTGCAACCAGAGCGCCTTCTGCAAATACCTAACAAACGCAGTCTTGACATTGCTGGGGTGGATGCTTGCTGGTATTTATGCCTTTGGTTCTGTTGAAACTGAGCTAATGGAACTGGATTCTATGATGCAGATAAAGGCTCTAGGGTGTGAAGTATCGGAGTCGAAACTGATTTACTACTTCATTATGGTGCTTTTAACAGCATTAATTTGTGCTATGCTGCCTTTTTGGCCAAGTATTCCCCAGTGGCTGAGGGAGGCTGACAGGTTATCTGAAGTGGAGGGAGAACTAGAGAACCAGTGGAGCGACATGCCAATCATCTCAGCCAACTGCACAGAGACAAAAAGCTGTAATGAAAAGGATCTGGAGGGGCTCATACGCCCACGACCACCTCTGTGGTTCAGTATAGTGCTGGCCTTTAGTGTCTTTTGGATGCCCTACTTTGCCGTGTCTGTGATCTGTCTAATATTCGGCTTTGGATTACCAGCCTACATCAGTGTTAACCTCCTGTGGGTGGAGTGCACCAACAGTTTACTGATGGGTGTAGTTTTCTGGACAAAGAGCAAGACGCATGAGCCATACAACCATCTACCAGAAAACGTGTGTTTATGGCATGTATTCTGGCATTTGAGCCAAGGACAACAACAGTGGCAACTTCCGAAAGCTGTGTTGAACCCACCAAAAGAGAAGAGGACCCCTCTCTTCTATGTGTAGTGCGAGAAAGTGAAGAAAGACTTGTTTGAAATGAGCAAGCATCTACGAATGGTTCACCTGCTTGGATGCCGTGTTTGATTGGGACTGACAGTTAAAAAGTCTGCGCATGGAGGCGTATCTTACCTCTCCATTGGCACATGCAATGTGCAAATATTTACTGAAATCATTGTGTATTTTTTTACTTTTACTACAGTCTGTTTAATAACTTGGATTTAGCTGTTGTCTGTATTAAAGGCACTGAAAACGTATTTTGTATAAGTTGTTGTATTATTTTTACATCACAAGTTTCTGTCTGTGCTATTCTCTCTCTGGTTTTACGTGACAGGGGCTCAGGTGAAAGAAGGTGGCTGATCTGAATCCAAATCCAAATCAAACAGTTGTTTGCTAATGTTACCAGCACTGCCAATCAACTTTGATCAGACCACACCTGAGGAGTCCTAATGAAGCACACAAGCTAAATGTATTACTTGTAAGGTTCTATAAGTACACTCGTCTTTGTCTGGGAGGCTTGTTACAGAAAGATACATATTTAAGGATGCATGATATATATCGGGCCTGCTAACTTATGGGTCAATAATGGTATTGTTGCGTAATGTTATTATGTATTTTTATTTCCGAAAGCGACATTATCTGTCAATAATATAGTAATACAATAATTTGTTTAAGTCATGTGCAAAATATTTTATATGCTTTAAGTGCTATCAAAACCAAAGTATGTTTGTGGAGATTTTTGATGTATTTTACTAGAAAAAATAAATAAATGAACATTTTGAGCGCCACAATTGTCGTTTCTTTGTTTTTCTTGTGTTTCCTTGGACTCCATTTACAGAATGTGGCAGAAATTGTATATAGCATGCATAGTTTGCAACATTTCACCCCATACACACAAATACAAAAATCTCTGAAGGGCTGACATTTTCTTAAAGTTGGAACTGGTATTGTGTGTTCAAAAACTTAATGAGCATTTTAAAGTCAATTTTAAGAGTTTTTAGAAGTTTTAATGGGATTTCAAAGTTGATGCATAGAATGTCTGATAGATGTAGAACATTTGAGAGATTCAGGTATTGTGAAGCACGCTGTATACTGCCAAAGTGTCACATGTCAAGAGCTAATTATTCTACCAGTAACAGACAAATATAAACTCTGTTCATAGTGTTTTATTAATAATAATAATAATAATAATAATAATTAAATCTTCCTAAAGTTGAACACAGAAACGAGTTAAATATGATTAAAAAGCTGTAAAGTAAGTCAATTAAAATGAATAACTGAGATTCAGAGCATTATATACTAAATGTACTGTTTGTACCTATTTATCTTTTATTTTATTTTATTTATTTATTTATTTATTTTAAGTGTCCTTGTCCTATTCTGTGTTTTGTTCTTTATTTTTTTCTACCTCAGTATTTTATTCTATTGTATTTTATTGTATTCAAATACCTGACTGCTATGACGACCTAATTTCCCTTCGGCGATGAATAAAGTAATCTATCTATCTATCTATCTATCTATCTATCTATCTATCTATCTATCTATCTATCTATCTATCGTTCACAGAAAGGTACGTACAGTGTGGTGTAATATATGAACAACTACACTTACAATGTAAGTGAAAAACAGTGCTTCTAATACAAATTCTATATTTGTGATTAACTTTGTATTTACCATACCTGGTATGTCATATTATATTATATTATATTATTTTAAGATATTCTCTCTAAAGTCAAATCAGCTGTCAGCGAGGTACATCAAATAAACCAGGGATGACAGAAAACCCTGTTCATTACCAATACTATAATACTATATAAATATTAATACTACATTGTTCTTCTTTCAGTTAAATAAACTCTTCCTGGTGATAAACTGTCGGCTCAGGCCACATGAATGACTCAAAACCATAACACAGAGGCCGCCATTTTACCACTTCTACCGTAATTGCACTACAAGGTGCTCACCACAATATAAACCGCTAACAGAAGAGGATTTAATCTGCATATTGTTCATTGTTATGTCTATCAGCCGTGTCTGTGTTGAAAGAAAGCCGTTTAAAAAGCGCCGACGTACTTCGCTGAATCACAACTTTTAACCAGAACATGATATTATGGCGACTTTGTTGAGAGACGTGGGGACGTAAAGTTAACGTTTCTCTACTCACCTGCCCTCCGATCGTTATGTCGAAGAAGACGATGGGGTTGTTGGGATTTGATGATTGGACAGACATTGTGACACTTTCCTCTTTTAAGACTAAATAAATAGACAGTTTGAGCTGTTACACGAGTATAATTTGAATGTCCAGCATATGCGCTGTTAGGACCTACGGTGGCTCGGGAGGGACATGTTATGGATCGCGGTTGGGGACAAATAATGCCGACCGGGAGAAAGCGCGATCATAAAGGTTTAGAAACTTCAACAAAGGGTGCCGCCTGGTGGTAATGTTTTTTATCGTTTACATGTAAGACAACAGAAAAAAATGTAACATTTCCTGATATAAATTCGTAGCTTCGTGAGTACTTCTGCTATAAAGTTAGTATTTTTTTACCGACAGCTGTCCATAAACCCAACACAAAGGCTGCACAGTTGTAAACCAATGATCATGTGGCTTATGGTCTTTCACTTTCCAAAGTTCAATAATCTTTTCAATAATCCTTGCTAATAAGTAACCAATGTTTACAGGCTTTGTATATTCTGTGTATGCATAATTATATATTGTGAATATAGCACTTCTATTTATGGACAACGCATGACTCTTTCCCAACACTGCACACTGTAGAGGAGGCAGCAGATAGTCTGCACTCAACCCAGATGCAACATCTCACAGACAAAAATTTTTGGTAAGGGTTTTATTTTCACAATAAAACGTAATTTACAATTTAAACATAATGCAAAGGTGGCTCCACAAAATATAACAAATGTCAAAGAGACTACAAAGATTTGTCAAAGCTGTACTAAAGCACCATGATCAAAAAAAAACAAAAAAACAAAACATTTAGCAATAAAGGTGTCAACAGACTCTAGTGGGTCAGCAGGGAGATAAAACTCGCAAAAGCAACAAGCCTTAAAGAAAAGACAATTCTATGTAAAGTAATATGGTTTCTTGACATTGATGCCATATTCTGTAAGGGCAGGAGTCAGGTCCTCCATAGTTAGAGTGTACTTCTTATCCTATATAAAGAGAACAGAGAAAAAAAAAAAAGTAATACATTTTCAGATAGAAAACAATCAGTCACTACATTTAAAGCACATCTTTAAAAAAAAGGTTACGTCTGAGGCAACTGGAACTGCGACCAAGTCCAGTTGCCCCAGACTTAACCTTTTTTGAAGGGAGATGACCTGGATGACTGAGAACCTTCACAGAATTTAAAGCACATGTTAAATATCAGAGCGACACTGACCTTTGTCTTACTCCTTGAGCTTCCTGAGGCAGTGCCCTTCATTTTACAGTACTGCAAAGCATCATTGGCAATGTCTGAGATAAACTTCTGAGAAGCAAGGGAAATCAGGCGGATTCTAAAGAAAGGAAAAAGAAAATCATTGCTGTGGTTTTCACTGTCTGTACACAGCTAGTCTACCTATCAATATATCATGGCAAAAAAACTAACTAGTCAGATCAACAAGTTGCTCTGATCTCATTTTCTGTTGCAAGAAAACATTATAGCAAATGTCACAAGTGATAAAAAAAAAAGTCTACATGGTTTAAGGGTCTGTATAGAAAATAAGTAGTGTATACTGTATACAGCAAAAATGAATTAAAACCCATTAGTAGAAGTCAGGCAGACATGACAGACATTTTTTCAGTTTACATTATCATTTACACTCAGTAAACCACATAATCTTATGGACATTAACGGATTGAAAATTGCTGATCTAAATTCAAACACTGCCATTATCACGAGCAGTAATAGAAACAAATTATCCAAACTATTTTACTGCATCAAGCATGGTTTTTTAACCCCCAAATTATTATAAGCAGAAGGACACATACAGAAATGGTTTCAGATGTGGTAATGATGATTTGTTTAATAACTAAATTACTGACAGGTTGACTTTATTATCTCACCATGTCAAATATAATTCACCACTCTATCTGTTTCTAGCTAGTTCCAGGGTTAATGAGTAAAACACAGTTGAGGGTCACGTCATCCTTCTCTAAATGCACTGCCTGTGAGCTTACAATGATTTTTTTAAATTCAGAATTTAAACACATAGTTTCTCTGATCTTTTAACTCCTACAAGTCATTTAAAAAAACTAAATAGTCTGGTAAATTAACCACTTTTATATAATGCTTTTAATCAAAGGGCTTTACAATGTGCCTCTTACGGACCTATTTAAAAACACTCCACCTGCAACTACTCAGCACTCTGTTCGTGCCTGCCCTGTAAAATGGTGGTTATGCCACTAACCTTTTAATAAATAATAAAAACCATTAACAGCACTCTGATTTATGTTGATTGGTTTCATGGAGTATCGGACAGATCCGCTCATATTGAAGCTTGAGGGTAGCCTATAATTCATAGAGTTAGAACTTACATTCTCGGATCAGAGGCCTCAAAGCCAGCCCGGTTGAGGTAGTAGCCTGTAACTGCATCAGGAATCTGGAAAAAAAAAAAAGAGCAGAATTCAGTTTGTGATCAAAACCCACATTTATCTATTAATATGGTTTAAAGTTTCCTGAATAGTGCACATTAATAAGACATTTCTGTAAATGTCCCAGTTTAGTCATCTTGGCTAATTTTCAACTGCAGCCCAATTTTACTGCTATTGACGCTGATTTGTGAAGAACATCATTACTGTATGTCTGCTATTCACTGAAGCCAAATGAACTGTAGCAAGAACACTGGTACAGCCTCTGACCACTGAAGGAAACCAATAGCACTGTCTAAGAGAACAATGATTGGTAAATAACAAAATTTGATTTTTCAAGGGTATGGGGGGGATAATATTATACTGTTTGTACCAAGGCAAATTAATCAGCAGGACTACTTTGTGGCAATATTGGTTTTGTTGTTTTTTTTTTAGTATTTTTATATCAGATTAGGCACACATGCCAGGTTAGGGTATCTGTAAATACTGCATATAGTAATCTAACTGTGAAAACATGACTCACTGTGGGAGTGTAGTCTTCCAGCTGCATGAGAAAATCTGCCAAGGGTGTGGTGGAGAGGGCAGGCTTTACATCTCCATTGGTGATGCCTCCAGGAACATAGACGCCGTTGGAGACAGATGTGTCTGCTGATGGTGTCACCATGGCCGCTGAGGCTGAAGCTGTAATACAGATGTTTGGGATGACTTCATGTAGAATGAAAGAAACAGAAAATGGATACCTATCTGCATTTCACAAAAAACGAGGTGTTTTATACTGTTGCCTAAACTAAGGTTGTGCAAAGTCCAAATCCTACTTGCCAACAGGTGTTACACAAAATATCAGGTCTACACATGATGGTGCGTGAACAATTCATAAAGTACTTGCATATATGTTGTGACAGGCAAACAAATCACCCATCTTCAGTAGAAAAGGCTAGCTATCCTGCCTTGAAGTAAGAGTTGAGCATCAAAACATGGGACAGACAACATTAGCCACATAAGTCAAATAACATTACCATTACTCGTGACCGAAGGGATGCTGCTGACGCTGGTTGCTGTATTATCATTTGCAATACAATTGCTTGAAGTTGAAGACGTCGTTGATGACACTCCAGTGGTTACAGACTGATTAACATTGTCAATATTCATGTTGCTAATGATAGCTAACGCGCTAACCTTAGCTAGCTAACACCGAGAAATGTCCAAATATGCCCAAAAGCGCGACTCAGTGCTATTTAGCTATATAATAAGTTTTTACAAAACACTGTGTTATGAAGTAAAGCTACTTTTGTAACTCAGATGATGAAAAAAATCACAGAATCAGGCGCTCTTTAGCATCAGAAATGTTTGCCGCTACCGTGCAGCGGAAAGCTGAGCTCACGCTGCAGCGCTAATCGCGTCATGTGACCTAGCTGTACAGCCCGATCCGGCGGAAGTAGCCGAAGATTTCCGAAGACTCTCGAAAGATACGTTTGAATGTCTAACTTCGTTTATCTATATTTGTTTGTTGGATTGTAGTAGTAGTAGGCAGACAACTGTTTACATATAATGAGTAATAGGGATTTAGTAGCGCTACTAAACCGTTTTTACGTTTTAGTTGCTACCTGCTAATTGCAATAGAACTAGGCAGCTAAAAGGTTGCCTTCAGGTGCTGTTGGAAATAGCAAGGTGTGTAGCGTTAAATGATGATTCACTGGACTGGCATGCTTGTCAACCAAATGACTAAAGCGCCTTGTTGAGTAGATGATGTCTCTCCATCACGCTTCAGCTGATATTACTTTGTCCATTGTTATACGACTACAATGACCTAAATGTGACCTCAACGACCCTCATATGATAACAGCGTGTCCTTAACCCAAACAGGTTTGAATGCACACAACTGTTCACCAGTCTAAGGAAATGATTAAGTGAATGTTTACGTATTTAAAACACAAATCCAGCTGCCCGGTACTTACACATATATTACCTGGATTACTGATAGTTACTATTTTCAAACAAGGAAATGTTTACGAGCAGCAGTGAATGCGTCAGTAGGGTCTCGCATGCACTGTAGAGGGCGTCACGTGCTTTGCGGCTCGCTCTTTTGTTCGAAGGAGTGAAACACTGCTGTTGTAGTCTCATTGGATGGGTTTGTATCACTGGTGTCGTGTCTGGAGAACATTGAACACAACATTGGACCGACGCGGAAGCGAGACAGACGGACTTGACAGCTGCATGGGACAAAACAGGTACTGAGCTTAACAGCCGTGTTATAAACTGACAACTGTTCTTTACGAGAAACACTTACTCAGCCACCTCCGAGGCATTGTTTAAGGTGCGTTTACATCTCAGGTTTGTGTCAAAGTTCACAGGGTTCAAGTCCTATAATGACTCCTCCTGTACATGTCATCGTGGTGGGAGCTGGCTGTCGAGGAGAGATTTACTCCCAGTATGCAAACGTCCATCCTGAACGTGTGAAGGTCTGAAGAGTCATTTTTGTGGCTTGTGTTATTAACTAACTGTATTGATAAAGATATATTGCGGCACCATAAAATCTCTGAGCCAAATGAGATCACTGACAAGATACCCATAAAAGCACCATGTAAAGTATAATAGAAATGTTTATGTCAGAGTACAAGCTGATCCTCAAATCCATGTTTTCTGTGACAATATAAGTTTAAAAAGTGCAGTGAATTAAATAGTTGTGTTTAGCTACATTACTATTTCCACAACTGGCCATGTATTAAGTTGTAATATCTCACGGTGCACTTCATGTACTCAACTTCTCCCTTTCAGGTCGTTGCAGTAGCTGATCCAAGGAAATTTGCTCGTACTAAACTTCAGCAGCAACACAAAATTGTAGATGAAAACATATTTGAAGGTGAGCATCGAAAGAAAAAAGTGCATTTAACTGTTTATATCCATCTGCTTCATACTAAATTACTGCTTTTTTCAATCTAGACTGGCACAGCATAGTTGAAAGAGAGAAGTTTGCAGACGCTGTGTTAATTTGTACACCAGACCTCCTTCATAAGGTAAACATACATTATATGTGTTTTCTTATATGCAGTATCAATGTGTGATGCTTATGTTTTGTTTTCTGTGTACACACCATCATTATTGGTCTATTAAAATAGTTTGTGTTGCACAGGAGCCTGCGGTGGCTTTTGCAAAGAAAGGCTACCATGTTCTGCTGGAGAAACCAATGGCAGTGAGTGTTTTGTAAATAAATATTAACCATCTCAACACTGAGCATAACTTTAATCTTGACATGGGTGTTAATGATCCTCCAGATTGATTTTACAACAACATTTTTGCATGTTAGTCTTGTAAATCTGTACTTTGATTAAACATTTTTTAAAAACACATCACACTATATATATATATTTTTTTTATCACAGTATAAATATTTTGTTTATTTCAAACACATCGCACATTTTGGAAAAAATACTATTTTAATCTGAAGTGTCAGTTTCCCTCTCTCTCTCCGTTTCTCTGTGTGACACTCATGCCTTCCTTGCACATTAATGTGTTTTCACGACTTTAGACAACTGCTGAAGACTGCGTGGCGATTGTGGAAGCTTGCATTCAGAGTGGTGTGATGCTATCAGTGGGTCATGTCCTCCGCTATGATCCCGTCATCCACAAGATAAAGGTGAAAATCTTGTGTCCTACCTTCTATATATGAAAACATTTGATAGTTTTCTGACAGTTTGGGGTTTAAAGATGTTTGTTTTGACACGTTTACCTGTAATTGATTTTAATAAGATATTAATAAGGAGCAATAAGACCATTTTAGTAGTTTTAATTACAACACTGAAATATTTTTTTGATTAAACAAATGTAATTGATCTTTTTCCAGGAGCTGATAGATGCTGGAGTCATTGGTGATGTGATCCACATTCAGCATCTCGAGCCGGTAAGAATTCAAATAGAATAAAATATTGAGAAAATAATACTTCATCAGGGGTGCCTCATGAAATCCATTCATTAAACAGTATGTTTTTTTTAATGGAGGCATAACTGCTAACTGTTAATGATTAGTCCTGTTGACCTCGTGTTCCAGGTTGGGTTTTACCACTTTGCTCACTCATTTGTTCGGGGAAACTGGAGGAATGAAGCAGAGAGCTCTTTTGCCCTTTTAGCTAAGTCATGCCATGACATCGACCTAATGCATCACTGGGCTGGGGCACGCAGGTAAACCAACAGACAGCAGTCAATGATCAACTCTGAGCTTGTACGATGATCAGAAGTAAGATGCAGCGCTAAAATAAATAAGTTGGTTGGTCAGCTGGTTGATTTAGGTGCATCAATCTGTCAAATGCCTCTATCCAAATGATGCTAGAAGAAACTAGACCCCTCAGCCCGGTGTTTTGTTTTGGGCTAGGTTGTTTTCTATATTGTTGTTTTTCCTGAGATTAATCATTTACATTGCTGTTTGTACTTGGCAGATGTGTGAAAGTATCATCATTTGGATCTGTCAGCCACTTCACAAAAGAAAACAAGGTATGTAGCATAATACATAATCCTCACTATCACAAAGGAAACCAGTAGCCACTGCAGATATGAACAAATATTTGTATTTTGTTCTGTAGCTTTACAGAAGAATCATTTTTACAGCACATTACGATAGCACTTAAATCCTTTTCAACGTGTTTTTGTGTCATATCATATCCAGTTATCTGTGCTAATGCTGACATGATAAATCCTGATACCAATTATAAATATAAAATGTGAAATTGTCAGCCAACAGGTGCTGGAAATCGCTGCCTGGATTGTTCAATAGAAAAACACTGTCCGTACTCAGCAAGCAAAATCTACCTGGATAGGGTGAAACAGGTGGATATTTCAACACGTGGTTTTCACCAGTTCTCTTCTTTATTTTACCATCTGTGAACGTAATTTCTCTTTATGTGTGCTAGGGTCACACCGGCTGGCCTGTGTCAGTCATATGTCCGAGCTCGTTCCCAGACATCGAGTCAGTAACTGAGGCGCTGCGGACTGGACCATATGGCCGCTGTGTCTATGAGTGTGACAACGATGTCTGCAGTAACCAGGTAAGAAAACACGGGCTTTGTAACAGAATAGAATAGAATAGAATATACTTTATTAATCCCTTGCGGGAAATTCTTTCGTCACAGCGCTCCAGTGTACAAAGGTAACGAATATTATAGCAGCCAGAATAATACAATACAACTTAAAATAGGAGAAAAAGATAAATTACAATTTAAATATTACAAAAATTACAAAGTTAAATATTACCAGAATTACAAAACTATAAGAGTAACACACTCAAGACTGGCTGCCAATCTCTATGGTATCTCTCTAACCTATTAAGTTTACTTTCTGCTTAAATAAAACTTCCCATCAGGCATGCACCAGTATCCAACATAAGGTCAACATACTGTGTGGCATCACAGGCTGCATTTCCTTGTTGTATGTGTCTGCTGTGCAGAATTAATGTTGTCATTTTCTTAAGTAACATTTCTCTTTTTTTAAACTTTGTCCAATAACTTTAAGAAGATTTATACCATTTTCAAATTTAGCTATTTAACTGGAAATGAATAATGTACTGTCTTCAAAGGTAATTATTTACATTTAGTAACATAACCTTTATGTCTTGTTTATCTGATCTGTTTGCTCAGGTTGTTAACATGGAGTTTGAAGGGGGTGTGACGGCAGCCTTTTCCATGGTGGCATTCACTGAGGAGATTTGCAAGCGAAAAACAACCATCTATGGCAGCAAGGTAGGAAAAAATGTAAAAATCTTAAAGAATTACTTTAAAGAAAAGAATCCAAACATTATGTCTATATGTAATAATTGCAGATATCTTTTCAAAATCACGGGCAACTGTACACTTCAGCATTATGTGCTGTCTCTTTCATATAGCTATCGGCTAATAGGTACATATATACTGAACCATGTCTTCACAGGGGGAGCTGTCATATAATGGCCACGAGGTACATGTGTTTGACTTTCTGACCCAGAGATCTACAAAACACACGGCAAACAATAATGCCCCCAGATGCTTTGGCATGAGTGGACATGGTGGAGCAGACTACCACCTTATGGATGCCTTTGTTTCTGCTGTGGCGGTAAGTGCTTATGAATACTTTTTATTTTGTCCTCGTATAGTTTCCTGTAGAATATTCACTGTATTTTCATGTTTGGACCTATAGGAGGCACTGACACTAAATTGATTCGATTTTGAAACACTGACTGTGATGGTTGATTAGTGTGTGTTTGTCTGTGTTTTTGTGAGTGTAGAACAATGATCCATCCCTGATCCGCTCGGGTCCTGAGGAGACTCTGCTGAGCCATTTGCTGGTGTTTGAAGCTGAGCGTTCACGACTGGAGAGCAGGGTGGTGTACTGTGGTGACACCAGCCAGAGCTCGACTCAAAGTGACAAGAAACTGACCTCACCTTAAAAATCAAACACTATGACTAAAGTGGACGATTAAAGACTACTAGATTCTTGTATGACCAAATCTCAGAATGTAATCAATGCTGATAATTCAGTTCATATTGCTCAGTGATGTTAATAATGTCTGTGGTTGTATGTGTGTGTGACTGAGTGAGAGAATGACCTGTTTAGTTTCTGAATTATTATGATGCCAACAACTTGACCATTCGTTTTAAGCATAATGTGATATTGTTATGACTGAGTAATGTTCATGTATTTTTTGAATTGCTACTAAAAAGATGGGAATCTGTATCATTTAAATAGTTCTCATTGTTTGCGCTTAATGTCGTCCCACACACAATATGACAGTCAGTGTGCACATACTGTATATCTCAGATATTCACAAATGCTTTTTTGAAATGCTAAGGGCTACTACTGAAACATGGAGAGAATAAGACCTAAATTTAATAGCTATAGGTACCATTGATATTCACAGAAATATACAATATACAAAGATACACACTGCTTTTAAATCCATGCAAATTGTTACCTATATTCATTCATATCAGAAGCATTAAAATGCTCAGCACAGACCCCGGAAACATCACTTCGGTGTCTTTTCTCTCTGATTCTGAAAAATACATGAAAACATCTTGTCATGCCTGCCAGAGTATATCATATTGAAACTAGTGACATAACTTTAACTTGGCAATATCAATAAAAAGCAGGCTACGTACTTTAATGTATACTTTGATCTGTTAGATTTAATCTAACACAAGTTTGATAATAAAATCAGCATGTGGGATACCACAGATTAATGACTTCTGTACTGTAAACATAAACATTTCACCAACTAAAAGTGAAATGTTGTTTTTTTTTCGTTTTGAAGAAATTGAGAAATCTTCAGTTATACTTACGCTCTTGTTGACCAGTGTCCGCAGGCCCTCTCTACTCACTGGCTCCTTTGCCTCCAGCAGCACTGATGCCACCAAATCTGCCTCATCGCTTTCACTGAAGTATGACAGAAATCGTTCATTCATATGTGACTGATCATCTGCTATGTGCATAATTATCAAGATTTAAAAAAAAAAAACAACACATACACAGGTGCAGGGATCGCAGCAGCAATAGTCAAGTCAGCAGGTGGGGGGCTTATTCCCAGTAGCTGCCCAGCACTGACACTGAGACTGTCAATGTCCTGCAGGTGAGAAAGCGCAGTAACACGATTTTCATCTCGGCTCACATGTTCTGTTTAAAATTTCTTTTCACAAATGTGATGCCAGAGGCTAAATACTACTATATGTCTCCATCTGGCTGACAGCATCTCAGCTCACTGTTGTGACGTTTCATGTCCACATACCGCTTCACTAGGCCTTTCCTGTAAGTGAAGATAAGACTGCAGAGTGAGAAGCTCATTGACTCGGTCCTCCACCATTCTGAGGTATTCTTTGATGTTTTCGCCCTGGTCTCTATCAGAGGAGTCCAGCTGGTCGCAGGTCACCGCGCTGCCATAGCAGATCTGAAGCAATGATTTGACACCTAGTGAAAGTAGATGAGAGAATGTAAATATTTCTACAAAACTGATGTTATTATGTTGTGTTTTAACCCCCACAGTTAGATGAACACTGTCTATACTTATTCATGTTAAATTGTGGTTCATGACGGCCATGTCAGGTGCTCTATTTTTTGCTGTTCTGCTGTCAAGACAACAGCTGCAGTTGCTACCCGACAGATATCCATGAATTACCAACACAGTTGTGTTATTCTACACTTAATGGGACAAATCAAATTGAACAGAGGGTGAGCTTCAACTGTTTTTACTCCATCACCTGCAAACACAATATACACTTTAAGTGCTGTGCTGGGACTATACATTCACATATATTCTATATATATATATATATATATCAATATATGTAGGTTTTCTAGTGAGAAAACAGAAAAAAAACTGCTTACTGTGTCCGTTGCCCCCATTCAAAAGGCTAATGTTATTGTGCAGGGGTGTTCTCCACTGTACCTTCTTTAAGTTGATCTCGGAGCTTTTCCATGAAGTCAACACGGTATTGAGTCACTGCCAGCTTTTGCTCGGTAGCTTCTTGTTTGATGGAAACGTTCTTCCTGAGAACCTGATGCTGCTCTAGCTGCTGCTGCTCCTCCGCCAAAAAGGTCTCTCTCTCACTACAAAGCTTTCAGTCCAAGACATAATGGAAGACAGCATACAATCCCAATGACATTTTTATTTCCTTATTTAGGTCTTTCCCCTTCTCTCAAACACACAGAAAACACCAACCTGAGTGATCTGCTTCCGAATGACCTCGATTTCACTGAGCTGATGGTTGACAAAGTTCAGTAAAGTGTAGTTCTGCTCCTCCCCTGATGTAAAAATAAATATATATGTCAATATATCGCAACATATTTTCATTGCTGATGAAATGCACAACCTGCATTGTCTCAGTAATGTTTAATGGGGACCTACTTTGTATGAAGTTCCTGATCAGTTTGTCCAGGTCGCCGTCCTCTGTCTCTCTGAGGATTTTGTTGATAACATCCTCTAAATATTCCAGTCCAAATTCATTAGACTCCAGAGTTTTGCCCTTCTCCACTACAGAGACAAACATGAAACTGAAGTGAAACTCATACATTACAAGACTCTTACTTTACCTATCATACCCAATAGATAAAGCTTGTACGAGAGCTGCTGTACACAAGCAATGATGTTCAGAAAAAATGAATGACACATAGATAGCTGGGCTATGCTGTAGGAATATTGTAATATAACATCCAAGCAATTATAGAATTAAGAATTTATTTTAAATTCTAATTTGTAATATTACTGTTCAGCCTCTAATTAGTGTTAAAAAAAAGTTGTGCTTTCAGATTAAATAATAAGTAGCAAAAGAAAACCTTTTTATCCTCTTTTCAGTGAAGAAGTAACATCTTTTGAACACAAGGTGTCACTAGTTCACTTTGTTAGAGGTCAACAAGCCACCAGCTTGAATTGACAGTGGTGTGACGTGTTCAACAGTCTGTGCAGGTGCATAGTGCCACATTTTATAGGAAAGACAAGAGGATGGAATTTAATACACTCAGGTTGCTGAAATTAAAACTATGAAATTGTGACGGTTTTGAGTTTGTTTAGTGTGCCCTGTTTTATTTTGTAGTTCTCGCCTGTCTGTGTCTTATATTTCTACTTCCTGCCTTTGTTTTCCCACCACTTCTTGATTATGTTCCAGTCTGATTTGTTTCACCTGTGTCGAGTTGTCCTGCCTTTGTTTCCTTTGTTTGTTTTTTTTGTCTGTTCATACTGTGGTGGCCCACAAATGATGTTTTGATCCCTTCAAATGCGTGTAATGGTTTGGTCACAGGAGATTCACCTTTTCTGCGGCCCGAGTTCAGGTTGTTGCATCCAATAGTCTTTATATGTAAGAAACCCTGAACGCAGGACTGATGACAGAGTTCTCGTTCCAGGTCGCCCCTTTCTTTGATATACTGAGCCGTATCCTTTGCATTCTGGTCCCCCAGCATCTTCTGTTTTTCCTGGATCTTCTCTCTAGTTGCAGACATAAACATATAAACATATATACATATTCTTTCATGCACCTGAAGAATAAAAATATTAATATGCACTCTAATCTATCAGAATGGTTTACCTGACATTGAAGGTTTCGGTGCATTTAGCCATCAGGTTACAAATATCCTTGCGAGTTGCATGCAGTTCCTAGATGAGATAACACAGAGTTCACTGTCTACAGTCTCAAGTTATACTTTGTTTATTACCCCTTAACTGGCCATCCCACATCAAAACATCGCCACTATCAACAGCCAACTCTTGTCAGACACTATTCCCAAAACCTTCCAGTTCTGGGGATAATGTTCACTGATATTCCACTATTTGCTACATATTGTCAGGCTGTGGGATCAACAAAAATGCAAAGCTGAGAATCAAGTGAACCAACCATTTCCAGCCGAGATCGAATATGCAGGAAGTCTTTCTTCTCCAACTGCAGTGCCTTCAGCTCCTCCCTCAACTCTCCATTCCTGGTCATCACCTTATCAAAGTGTTCACATTCCTAGAATAAAAACATACCTTAATTAATATTTGTCAACTAGTAACAGGTTTTACATCGGTATGAAGGTCAACTGACAAACCATTTGATAGATATGGTGTTGGTGAAAACTTAATTTGACTTTTGACAAACCCTGTGCAGTTTGTTTTCTATTATCCGGGTGCGTTTTAGTAATTTGCTGTCATCCGATTGCAAACTGTGGCGTGTAGTTGCCCTACCAGTCCTCTGTCCATCCAACTTCCTCTGCCATTTCAAAATCTGAAAACAAAGACAACAAGTAGGGTCAAATCAGGAGCAATTCACTGTGCTGCATTCTGCAAATGGTCCATGGTAAAACACCCTTCACCTGATCTTTCAAGGATGCTATTTTCGCCTCTTCTGCTTCCAGCTCTTCATCTATTTTGTCTTCACAGGCAGAAAGGTCTTGAACAACAGGATCGGTACCAGAGTTAGAACTACTCTGAGAGACTTCCAAACTGCGTAAAAGCCCTTCACGTTCATCCTGAAGCCTCTGGATCTCCTGTCTGATCACACAGCAACACCAAGTCAAAACGACGAAACAAGTTACACTTCAGTCAAACATTAAAACAGAGATGCCTTGAAAAAGCAACATAAGTCTTAATATTCTTAGTGTTAGCTACTGTTATTTCATAAAACTTCAATAATTACTAATGATCTATCTACAAATCAACCTAGAATGCCATGTTTCATATCAAGCATGCACTCAAAACGTCATCAGATCTCTGTACTAACTCGTCTCTCTTGATGCGGGCTTGGGTTTTCGTTTTGTACGCCCGCAGGGCTTCCTCTTCTCTGCGATACTGCTGCTGCAGTTTGATCCGGTATGCTTCAGCTGCATTAAAAATAGAATGAGTGCTATCAGTTATTGAAGTCATTTGATGTAAAAGGTGAATAGCTTGTTGCTTAACTTACAACAATCCCGAAGTATTTGACTTCTGCTAGATCGCCGACTCATGTTGAATTGTAGCCACTGAAAAGTGAAATAACGTCAGAGCATTATCAGATTGATGACTTCTTAAAAATTGACAGTAACAAAAAAGTAAAAACTACAACTAAGTTAGCTTAAATCTTAACTGACTTTAGCCCAACTAACAGGTTGTTAGCAACTCACATTAGCAAATAATGCTGCAACAATAACTAACTAAGTTTAGGTTGGCTAGAATTAGCTCTCCAAACGCTAGCGAGGTAGCTATTTAACTAACTGAAATAGCGTTAGCATTATTTAAACTACTTAGCACAATTGGTTCCTTATCTTTAGCTAGTTTAATCTCGCTGATTAACTCGATGAAGATAGCTAGGTAAAAGTTTAAAGAAGTTCAACCGTTATAGATAAAGACAAAGCTGTATAAAAACTTATTTACCGTCAATGTTGGGTAAGTAAGATAGCAGGTTTAACTAAGCTAAACTGATAACTGATGTCAGTTGGCTCAGACTACAGCCGTTAGCTGTCACCGTGTTGCAGAAGCAGTTTGCGGGTGGAATGTGTTGTACGGTTAACAACATTATTTAAATAAACACTAATTTGTAGTTGTGTAACGGACAGACCCTTTTTCACAGCAGCCATACTGACATGACGAAATAGTGTGTAAACACAGGCGTTATCAATGATACCAATTAAGGGCCCGTTCCATTCAGCTCCAAATTAGCTTCAAGTTCATTTAGCATAGGTTGCTCTGAAAGCAAACCGCTGGAAAAATTTACTCAACAGCTAAATCCCATACCGGATTCCCTTAATCCCCACCCGGGATTCCACTGTTGGCGCCCATTTAGGGATTGGATTGCGGGTCTAAATTTACTGGAGCAGATAATGTCTGCGGGTATCTTTTAAGAAACATCTGATGTTTACTGTTTCTGCCATCATCATGTTTTTGTGATACAATTTAAACAAGTAACTAAAGATAGACATGTAATTACTGTAGCTACATGTAGCCCTCTAAATACAGTATGACTCACATTGCATAAGGTAAAATAGCTCTACAGTTTTATAAGGTAATCATATTCCACCATGGAGGGAGGTGTCCCTCTTAATTACCCTCTGAACACAATGTCAACAACAGCGCACACCATTCCTGGACCTTGCAACACATCCAGGATGACTAATTCTGGAGTGTGTCCTAGAGTCCATACTCCCAGATGGATCACATTGTGTTTCTGGTTGGACTGACACACTTATAAGACTACTGTGGAAAGAAGGGTGTGGAAATGACGAAATGCTTGAATCACAGAAAAACTTTGACCTAGTGCCAGAATGGGATTACAGCAGTGGTGTGAATAGACACTCCTTCGGGCCAAAGCTTCATTTTCCATTTGATGTAATCTGCGCAGTAATTCACTGAGCGGTTTCTGAACAAACCACAGGAATATCGCTTCTGATAGAATGAAACCTAAATTCATAATGTTAACTTCTGTCTGTACCCTTTTCAGAGTAAGAGAGATCAAAGAGGAGCTGCCTTGTCCTGTCTTTATGAGGATGATTGGTCCTCAAAAGAACAGGTTAGACACACACACACACACACACACTCACACACAATGCCAGATAGACTGTCGACGTGCTCCTGAAGACAAGTTTGCAAACTGAGTCAGCAGCTGTATTCTTGAATGACTCAACCAATCCACCACAGAGCCCTTTCGTTTCTCAGAGCCCTGCCCTCTACCCTCCTTCACACACAGGCACGCACTGCCTACGTTTACTCGAGGCCTTACCTCACCACAGCATCACTTCCTACCACTTCATTAGTCTGGAAATAGCCAATAGCAATAAAGAAATATTTTCCAAAGAGACATTGCAGACAAAAGAGATAATTTCAACACAGAAATTAGTATTATTAGGAAAGTTTTCTGATCTGATCTATTTTATAGTTTGTTTTATGAGTTGATTCCGGGGTTTTTTCACCATCACATTTTTGCTCGAGGCTTGAGTTTTCCCAGTAATGATATATGATATCGACTGATGGACATGCTGTGGCGAGGGATATGGTGAATTTTCTGCCAAGCTAATAATCCTATGATCCTCCAAGTCATTTACTGCATGAATCAGTCATGTTGCCAGGAAGAGACTCCCACGTCTGCTTTGATTTTTCTCAGACTCGACACGGTTTCGTGCAGTAATATCTGCTGGAGCGCTGTTCTAATGACACACTGTGTTTTTCCTCCCTTACAAGACAGGCATCTGTGAACAAGGAAGTGGAGGAGGAAAGCAAAGCGGCGGACCCCGTAAACTGTAAAACATGGTGCAGTCTGGTTCTGTCGGTGACTCAACAGGAAATGATGGAGCGGGAGTAAGTTAGGTGAGAGGAGGAAAAGAAGGAGGGTGGGAGTGAGAGAAGGGATAAATTGAGGGGAAAGGGAAGATTGGCTTTGTCATGTCTCAGGATTTTGAGCTATGTTGTGGGGAAAGACAGACTAATAGGCATCATACCATGGTTTTCTGAGGAAGCATTAAAAGAAAGATGGCCTCGTCATCCCTCTCCCCCCTGCTACTCTGCACAATAGAGTCATGACGTGCACACACACAGTAAATAAACATCAGATGGACAACAATATTACCAAAATTGACTATGTTCCGTTGCCTTCCTGAAGGGTGACTCTGTATGTTATGTGGTGAGTCAAAAAGACTTTGACCTTAAAATACAATGTGAACATTAGTCAAGCAAATATTGACAGTGCCTTCCTGTCACAACTGTTTGCCCAAAATGAGAAACACTCAGTGTCCTGATGCGTAATCTTGTGTTAGTGCCAACATATAATATTTTTCACTCTGATGATATCATGGTTTATGCAAAGAGTTGCTAGGAGGAGAAATCATCAAAAAAAAAAAAAAAAGCAGCTTCTCTAGACTGAAGTGAAAAGACTATTTTCTCCCAAAACTCTTAATGAATTGGAGATCAACTTCACAGGGCTGCGGAAGACCTACTGCTGGGCCTGCAGACCCTCTGCCCACATTGAAAGCCTGAAATCACGGGTAGGGAAGCAGCCCGGGCCTCCAGTCCTGCATCCTGGGTAAAGAATCGCTCTTTTCAATGCTCTGGTCTCTGCCATTCATTGAAGCTGTCACCGTGAAATCAGATGTCACAGGGTTTAAATCACTTTAATCCTTGCCACTTCCTCAATTACTTCTTTGCTCGCTGACTCTGTTTTGTTTTTCTCTGTTGGTAGCCTGGGAAAAAAAGTGTTTTTCTTTCTTGTCTTTTAATAGGGATAGCACCACCACACCACAAAGCTGTGTGTTTGTATGTGTGTGTGTGTGTGTTTTCCACCTCTAATTTAGTACTTTCCCTGCAATTTTATTCACAGGCTGAAATGTTATTTGTGTCATTTAAAAAATGCTAATCACTTTAAGCGTCAGAATACATTTCACAGAAAGTATTTACATTTGGCCCTCAGTGCAGTTCCTGTGCTGCCCAACGGTCAATGGCAACACAAACATCATTCTTCAGCCCGTCCTCCTCTTCCTCTCGGTGGCTGTTGGTTCTTTGATAACTGAGCTGTCTCCTCATGGGATAGGTCAAAGGCCATGGTGCGAAGCCCACTCAGACATTCGAGGAGCCTGATTCCTTCCTGACGCCTCCGACATGTCAGACCCAACCGCAAATCGATTTAAATTAAAAAAGATTAAATGAAGTGTGTGTTTTTCAAATCACACTATGCAGACGATAAAGTCTGAATGAATGGTACTGATTCAGAAAGTAACTTTTCTAAACCTCTTTATAATGTATAAAAAATATAGACCATACTCTCTATTTGGCAGTCAACCCTGAAGTAAAAAACATCAAACATGGCTCTACCATGTCAGGCAAAAGGAAGTCGTGGGTGGTAGAGTTGTAATAAATTATACAGGAGAATTTCATAAGAATTTCTCTCTTTTCACAATTCTGGCAATTACAGTCCAAACTCGATGACGATAGCCCTTTTTTGGCTTTTCTGTCCAACTACAGAGTTTACTCATGTACTCCAAAACTCTTGATTTAATAGATAGGAATTTTTATTTCTTACACATGTAACAGCTGTGGCCAAGACATTTTCACCTGATCATCTGTTTTACAACGCAACTATGATACAAGTCTTTTTATTTGTTACAACCTCCAACATTGAATCACGGGAACGACAGCATTGCGATTAAAAGGAATGTGAAACTCAAACATAGGACAGGTCGACCGTGACTTTGAAAAGCAGCAGGCTCATCTGTCTGCAGTCTGTAGCTGGGCTCTAATTACTATTACATGTTTGTACACAGCTGGTTCCTCTATAAGAGAATTCCCTGTGTCACCATGTCAGCACATCAACCTACACAAATGTATTTACCATAGAACACGTATGTTAACACCTACTTAACTTCATTTCCTATTCCAGCTTGAGACGTTGTTAAGCGAGTGGTGGGCAGACATTTATTTTCTGAGATATTTCTCATTTCAGGGGTTATCTGCTGTTCATAGCATTTTCTGGAGAGACGTGAAACAGATCTGCTCGACCAATTCAACTTTATATTTCAGGAATTATTATCGCAGTTTAATATCAACTTGCACTCGCTTGTTGATTCCTGCTTTACCTTTGATGTTTCTTGTCTTTAATCGAATTGAGCTCATAAAAAAGTCATGAACAGAAGGCCTTGATTTCAGTCCAGCTTTGATGGTCCATCTTTAATTTTGCAGCAGCATGAGGGAGTTCCTTCAGAGCAATCCATCAAATCTTTGAAAAAAGCACAAAAAAAGGGGAGGGGGAAGGGTGTACAGATGTGGGAGGTGGGCTTCTGACTGCACTGACAGCTGTGAGGGACGGAGGTCTCTCAGAGCAGGAAATGACTTGACCTCCCCTGTGGGAGACTAGCCCACCCCGACAACAACCCCCACAGCTTTGAGCATCCTGGGTCACCACAAGCGCCCACAGAGGGCGGCGGAGCAACAGCAGAGTGGCAGGAGCGAGAAAATCTTCTGGTCCAGGTGGCAAAAACTTGAAATTTGGATGGTGCTGTGACACCTCTGCAGAACAAAACACAAGAAAGGGCTAGACTATGGCCCTTTAAGGGCTTGTGAGTGTAAAAAGTTTTGAAATCAAGATGTGTATTGCACGATTACTCCTCCATTTGTCCAGTACTACGTGATAGCTGGCTGCAGCATTTCACGTCACGCTGGAATCACATGTGCTACCAATCATGGCATTGCACAACAGGAAGTTGATCAAACAGGTTATTTGCTGAAAAGTATGAGTATTCCTTTAAGCAAACAAATTACGTTGTTGGGAGAGGGACAGTGGATGATTGCCGCAATAGAGGCACGTTGCTATGTGTTTATTTTGTGGGTTTGTGATTTGCAGTACACTCCTTAATCCATATATGACCCTATGTGGATTTTATTGTATTACAACAGTAGAAGAACTGAACAAGAGCACAGATTTGGGGAAGGTCACAGGGTCATTTTGCATTTCTCTTAAACGTTTACAAGGTGGTTATTTATCACTTTATTATATTCACTGTGGGTATTCTCCTGAGAGCTTTTTTGGATTGTTGCTATACGATAAAAAAGATCATTCTGGCAGTCTGGAGGAGGACTGTAGGCTCAGTGTGGTCTGGACTGGTAAAAACAAGAATGGCCCGCACTCACTTCCCTGTTATTTTCTCGTAAATGGACTCCAGTATTGTCCTTCTGCCTCCATCAGAGTGGGTGAAGACAAACACAGACAGTGAAGTCCTATGTGACATGCAGGCTTCAAAACAAGTTTTCTTCCACTACGACTGGGCTGCCAATCTCGTACTTGTTCTTCTCTATCATATTGTACTCACGCCAAAAGCCACCCACACACTCTCCGACTCCCACACAGGTCAGACCAAAATTGTTTACTGCCTTATGAAGGGCAATTTCCCATACACTCATTACACAAGGCAGATAATATTTCTAATTCTGGAGGTCTCAGGGCATTGGTGCTGTTTGACCTACACTGTAAAAAAAAATCTGTAGAATTTACGGTAAAATACTGGCAGCTGTGGTTGCCAGAATTTTACCGTAGAAAATACGGTCACAATGTATTAGACATTACGGTATGCTGTTTTGGCAACCGTAAACTTCACAGTAGTGAACTGTTATTTGTTTACGGTAATTTGCTGTAAAAATAACAGTTATAATATAAAACTGTTTATGGTAATTTGCTGTAAAAATAACAGTTATTATATAAACCTGTTTACGGTAAATTCTTTTAAAAATAACAGATATACTGTAAACCTAATTACAGTCCATCAGTGAAAACACACAGTAAAACTGTAAGATATAGTACGGTATTTTATTGCAAAGTTCACTTACGGTAAAATACTGGCAGCTGTGGTTGCCAGAATTTCACCGTAAAAAATACGGTACAACACATATGGAATTACAGTTTGTGGTGTAGATTTTACAGTCAGCAAATGCAAATGGTAAATTATAAAGGAAATAACCAATTAAGCCCATTGTAAACCAAAGTACAGACTATAACTGATAAACTTTAAGAACCTCTCGTTGCATATACACATTCTCTGTGAAAAACATAACTTGTCCAGTATACTCACAAGGCAGTGTTGACATCTTGAAAAGACAGTGTGTGTCCATACATATGAAGGATAGTCCATGGTAGAAGAAATAAACATCATGAAAAAGGAGCCACCTGTGTTGATCAACACTAATGAATCACTGAGTCCAGACTTGGCTGAAGAGGGCTCTTAACATGGACATTTGTTCAAGGAACTGGAACTTAAAGCATTCAGCAGTCACCAGTTCTGCTTGAAGACTCATATGTTGTTCATCTGGTGTCCACTGTAGACCGTAGACCGGCATGATCCTCTCTGCAGCCAGAAAACACAAACAAAGCAAAGGTTAGATTGATGCAGTGCCTGAGCATGATGCCTACAGCGATAAATTCAGCCTTCTGTTGTTAAACTGAGCTCCAATGAGATATACATAGAATGAAACTCAGACATAGAATGAAACGCACTCTGGAATATAGTTTTGCGGTCATCGGAGTATTTCATTTATTTTATTGTTACACTTTTCAGGACTAAGTGATCATCAGTATTTGTTTCACCCTTGTCAATTGCAGCCTTAATCCTGAATCCTGTCCATAAAACTGATTTTTTCTACTGTATGTTTGTATGAAGCTGTTGGCACCGTGCACTTGAGGGAGATCGATTGAGTGAAGTTTGAGTTGTGCTTGCATCTACTCATTTGCTACACTGACATAAACCATTGCTTACCTCTAATTAGCCTTGACAAGACTGGTGTTTGAGTCATTGGGTCCAGACTTGACTGAAGACAGGTGGGGCAGAGTCTCATACAGACATGGTACAATGTTAAGGAAACTGGAACTTTGGGCAGGTGTTGTCATCATTCCTGCTTGATTCACCAGCAGTCTTCAATCAGGTGTTTACTGTGGACTGGCATGAATCTCTCTGCAACCAGACAAAGAAAGACAACAAAGAAAAAATGTTAATGATAATAATGATAATTATTATTATATAGCACTTACACTGTTGCAAAATGCTTCCCGCAACAACAACAACAAAAAACAAAACATTAATTAAAGAAGTTGGAACAGAAAAAAATTAAATGGTTAATGAAGAGTAGGTTTAAAAATCTCATAAAAGGCCAACCTATAAATATGATTTCAGGAGGCGCTTAAAACAGTTAACAGATTTAGCAGATCTAATAGATTGGAGAGACTGAGGGAGAAACTGTGGAGGCTACAGCTGAAAACACACAATCCTTTGGATTTGACATCGAATCAGTGATTTTGATTTTTTTAAGGATAGTTCCGGATTTACCCTTGAGGAACTCCAGATAACAGGGTAGTAGACATATATGGGAGACATAATTATTGATGTGGCCATGTAAGTATTTGGTATGAAGAAACAAAAACATTTAATGGCAGCACCAGTTCGAAGCCTATCTATTTAAATGTACTCACTGAAGCTGAGTGCTGATAACGATGGCGACGAATCAGAGTACTGGCCATACCACATTCATACAAAGTTGACTGTCTTGCATTATCCAGCTGCACCGTGCTGTGGAGAAGGTGAAATCATTTGTTAAAAAATTGTATGGCGTTAAAGGGATCATTCTCACTTGTTATGTTATCTTTGAATTCACCTAGATCAAGTGTCGATAAATGTTTCCTTCGTAATACATCCAAGTCTCCTTGTATCATCTTTTATTAAGAGTAAACCAGTTTCTCGATTATTTCCATCACAATTAGATTATGAAAGGCCTAGATTTATGCTGTGCTTAAAGGTAGAGTATGCAGAATTTTCAAAAAACAACATATGGACCTGTACAAACATAAATCCTCTCAATCATCACTCATGACCCACTAGAAGAGTGTGGTGGTCTTTTTTTCCTGAGACTCAGCCCTTAGCCATTGTTTTGATGTGTGGCCGGTCTCCTTCTGGGCGGCAACCAGTGCTTATAAAAGAGATTAACATAAAGCCTTCTATTGTTAAATTAATGCATGGTCAACTGTGCAATCATTTATCACTATTTATCCTTGACAAGACTAGTATCTGATCACAAGGGTAGATTAGTAGGCCAGCAAAGAAGTTGATGAGTCCATGTCAGTACAACCACTAGTAGACTACCTGAAAGAAAGTAGGTGAGAGTAGGTAGAGTAGGTGAACCATGCCTTTTTGTTGATGAAATACTTCAGATACAGTGCTACATCATATGACAAAACACCTTCAAAGATGTCATGGCCTAGGCAAGCTGGCAAACCTGGCTGACAGACATTAAAGTATTTCCAACTGTTGAATACCGACTTGCACTTCACTCCTTCCACATCTGGGGTGTCTTCAGTCTGGAGGCGCTCGACAGCTGCGTCGTAATTCTCAGTGGTGCGCTCTGGTCCACACAGATTAGGATCGTCACCTTGAAATTGAGATCGGGTTATTAGGCAGTACCTACAAAAATACTGTGTGCATCCTCTGACTGGACATGTCACAGCACGTCCTTCCACAATATGCTCCCTCAGTGAGCTATCAGATCTTTTGTATCGTGACACTGGCACTCACACATCGCCACTGCGCATTTAAAATCACTAACAGCCGTCCTGACAGTAATGGGAGTAGGAGCAGATACACTATGCCTCCGGAAAAAGGCGCCTTAAACGCTCCGTATCTGTAAAATGTCTGCTTGCAACCGGCTCCAGTGCACTTAAATAAACAACGTGGTTCATTTCTATGGAGTTTGCAATGAAGCACATAACCCCTCAAAGTCTTAACCGACTTGCTACGAAGTTACAGCTAAACATTTTTCTAGCATTAGCAACGTTAGCTGTAGCTAGCGACTTCTCAGAGCCCTTAAGTGACTCTTCTATTCTGCAAAAGCAGATAGCGACACGTCCAGCAACTTTTAAGGTATAGCTACCTGAACTCCTCTGCTTGAAAGTCAACAGATAAGAGCTAATGTGGCTCTGCGGCTAGCTAACGTTAATCGGACAGTCTCAATGAGCTGTGAATGTGCTTACCTGAAGAAGAGACCCTGCTCCTGTGGGCGCAAGAAATGGCGGTGAACTGAAATTCAAAATTTCTAGCTTCCGTTAACTCCGCGGTCATCTCTCTGTTCTCTCTCTGTCTCTGTTCTCTATCTATCTGTTGTCTGTTCTCTCTGTCTCTCTATCTATCTATCTGTCTGTCTTTCTGTCTTCTCTGTGTTCTCTGGCTCTCTCCTCATTCAATAAAGCTTTATTGACATGGAACAACAACAACACTTTTTGCATCGGCCCGAACAATGCCCCTTAACTGTGATATAATAAGCACATACCACGGCCTGTCCTGATGTATTGCTTAAATATACCATCTTTTAACATTCTACTTTCTATAGAAATGATGGTATGATTTAATGGTTGTGTACCGTAATTTAAACGTAAACACCAGCAAAATCTGTAATTCGACAGAATGATACTGTCAATTTTAGGGTATTGCACGCTTGTGACATTACGGTATTTTACCGTGAATTTTGCAAACTTTTTATAACATTCCAGTAAAATTCCATATTTTCTACTTAGTAAAAATTTTAGACCGTAAATTTAAAGTTATTTACTGTTTCTTGATTTACAGTAATTCTATGTATTTACTACAGTATATACTATTTTTGATTTTATGGTATTGTACTGTTGCTATTTGACAGTTTTTTACTGTAATTTCTACGGACATTTTTTACAGTGTATAGAGTCACTTTGGAGGGGAAACATTGATAGCAAAAAACTGGAAATATTGCTTTCTGATTAATGAACATTCACATGAGTTATCTTGGAAAAAATTAAATGGTGCTAAATTAATTATATAAAAGTATTGAGCGTTGACATTTTCTGCTAGGCTTAGTGCATTTAAATAGTCATGTCTATCATTGTTTTCCACAGATTGAGTATTTGGTGAGGACACACATTTGGTGGATGATGACAGCTGCACCTGGAGGGAGTTTCTGGCCCATATATTGAAGTGAAAATCCACCAGACTGACAACTTCTTCTTCTCTGGTTTAAACTGTGGAGGAAGTATTCAGATCATTTACCAGTCAAAATCCTGGATGTGAGTAAAAATACAGAAAAGGGTGCAGCAAGTTATACTTCAGAATCAAAAGTAAAAGTAGTAATTATGCTGAATGTTAATGTATTATTATTGCTGATATATTAATGTACATGTTAAAGCTGGTTGAAAAAGAGCTCAATTGAACTTTTAGTTAATTCATCATATTTTATGGGACTATCGTGTAAAATTTAGGTCTGTAAAGCTGTGGATTAAGTACAGTACAATAAAGGGTACTCACAAATGTAAATAATCAAGTAAAGTACAAAAAAACAAACAGTCATTTTCCAGCACTGCTCGTTCATAAACCACAGGCTACGTTCCCTAATGGTGTTTAGTTTTCCCCACAGGTTTGTGTTTTCGGGGTATTTTTTCCCTTTAAGGCGGGCCGGGGTGGAGTTACAGTAACGTGCCCGGGGTGCTGGATGCATTTATAAGGAGATGTGGAAAACCGCGTCACTCTGACAAAATGAGATTCACCTCCCGGTGTTGTTGACAGAGGAGGGATGTTGCACATGGTTCAGTTTTCACTGGGGCTCTGGTTCGTACTGTACTGATAGATTTTCTCACAGTGGACAGAAACATCTCCGGCTTTAAGTGATGGACACTGCATTTTCATGGTAAGACTTCCTTCCATTTAGCCATGAAAACACCACGTTACTTGTTGGAAAACTGAGCTTTAAATTCACTTAAACGGAACTATCAGGGGCAGAGTTATATTTAATGTAAACGGGTGAGTCTGTTTATTTAAAATAACACTTATCAAGATACACCGGAGTGTGGTCCTCGCGGGGAATTTAACGTCAAAAGAATCGCGAGACGCGACCGTTGGATCAAAATTACTGAACCTTTTTGTCGTTACTTTGAAAAGTCTTTAAAAGGACCTTTTAGTTTGACTGTCTGTGGACTGATTCAGCTCGTCTATCAGGGTTATAATACGCTGTAAGCAGCGGGACAGACTGTTCTCCTGAACCGCTGCACGGTTCCCTGAAGTCCGCCGAGTGAAGTCCCATCGAGGCGGGATGGGTGAGTCCTTGACTGCTCGCTCGGCCCTTCTCTGGTCCGCCGCTAGTGGGCGCTGAAGAGAGGCAGCAAGTTAGTTGGTGTGAGGAGTTTGGTTTGATTTAAAATGAATAATTAAATAGCATGAATTCCACTAGTAGCAATTTTATATTGTTTTAAGTATCTATCTATATATCTAGTTTAAATCTTTATGCATGTACTGTATTTATATGTATCTACAGAATATCTGTACATATTCAGGATTATCCTTATAAATAAACAACAGAATATGTATTTTACATATTTTGTATTATGTATATTTTCATTTGTAACAGTATGATTTCAAATGTACTTAAAATTGTGGTTTTTGATAGCCTAGTTAACTACTTTAATGTTGACTCTAAAATTTAAATAAAATCGTATCAGGCATATGTTGAAAATTGTTAACATAATTCCCTTTTAGTATTCAATTGTTGCCTGACAAGATTGTAAATAAATAAATGTTCTCACTCAGCTTACTACAGGCAATCACAATGGCAAGCTGCATGCATTTGCTAGAGGTGTAAATGTCTGTTCAGCCTATAAATATGGTGCTTTTTTTTTTTTTACCCTTTACAGAAATGTTACCATATTATTAGTGATAATTTGTGAATGGCTAAAGTGATTTATTTAATTTAAAGCAACAAAGTCAAAATGACTGTCAACAGCTGTCACTCACTTACTCATAAAGTGGTACATTTTTTGCTACAGCCTCACTGATAACTTCCACACCTGCTGGCTGTGAACAAATGAGAATGAATGTAGCTATTAATTTGTCTGAATCAGCGTCAATAAATGTCAATGAACACTGTTTAAGTGATTCATATCATAATGCTTCACGTCCGTTATTGAGTAAACTACAGTGTAGTTCATGAATGAAATGAGCCAATCCCTGAGCCTAATGATTCACTGCTATCGTTCCCACAATCAAGATTTAGGTCTAGATTTACAAATTCAGATTCAAAGGCGTTATTGCTCACATGCTTATACAAGTCTCTGTGCAGTGAAATATGGGGTTGCATAACAAGGCTAGATTTGAATAAAGAAAATGAATATAAAGTATAACAATTCAAAGATAAACAGATTATAAATGTGTTATAGTATATAGAGTAAATAAAGTGTATATTGGTCCAGTGTGTGGTATATATTGGGCAGGTGGGAAGAAAAGATATTTTAATAAACAGAGTTAGTTTATTAGAGAGAAAACGTTTTAGTCATGGATCTCAAATATCAGTTCTCAAAAGATCAGTGTTTTTGCAAGTGACTAATACTGCGCCAGATGTCATCACACCACAAACTGTATTACTTTCCTCGCATACCACAAGTTTGGATCATGCCACTTTTATCCTGTCAAGTCAAGTGAATGTTTTAATGAACTGCAAATATCAGGCTTGGCCCTGTCACGTCTACACGGGCCTCACACATTGCATCCATTAAATACATGCAGAATAAACAGTATGTCTGGTTTGTTAGTAGACTATGACACCGTGAAAGCCTCAGTTACACATTTAGATATCTTTCCTATAATAGACTACAGTTGTTTATTTTGAGTATTTGGTTAAAGAAATGTTTATCTGTGCTACAAATGCTGGTGTTGAGAACTGGTCTTTTAAGTCATATACTACTGCATTTTTTAAAGTATTGTGGCCTACTAATGTTGTGGTGGAAATACTTACAAAGAACTCATCTAGTAAGATTTCTATACAGCCTGTAAAGCCTGTGTTTTACTAGGCCCGTAGAGTTTTCAGCAAGTTGTAATTAGGTGTTGGAAAGCACATACTTTATGCCAGCATCCTAATGAAATCATTTGTAAAGATCCAGTCAGTGAATGGCGTACAGCCTGAAGGAAGCGAGGTGGGAACAGCCAAGGACGACACATCAAGGCTCCTGCATGAGATAAACAAACTGTTTTTTTAGCCTCTGGCTTGTTCTTTCAACAGTGCCAGTACACAGAAACCTCCTGCATGGGATTTGAGGCACAGGCTTCATACCTTGGCCATGTCTGCTTGTCTCCATGGCGTATCTTCAGTCTTAACCTCATGGGAGAGTTCACTTGTATTTTCAGGCTTGCTTCACTGCGCACCAAAGTGACACAAAGGCCCATTCATGCCTGAGAGTGGCTCCATTCATGGACGCTGAGTACTTGCTGGTCGAATTCATAATTGTTCAGAGTCTCTTCCATCTCCGAGGCTCACTGGCGGAAATGACGCCACAGTCGGTTGTTTTAAGGATGACATAAATATTCAAATGGACGCATGGGTCACTGTTTTGTTTGTGGTGGGTTTTTTGTTGCATTATGTATGCTCCGCATCGTTTGCTTCCCACTTCGACTAGACTTTTTAGACATGAAACAAAGCTGGACTTTGAAGATAAGATTGCAGTGTGATAGCAAAATTGAGACCTTGCTTTGCCCTCTGGGCGAGAAGGAGGGGTGGGTTACTAATTAGTGGTTTGCAGGTGAATATAATCATGAAGCATCTGTCTACACGAAGTAAAGTAGTTTATTTAAATGTATTAAGAAAACCCGTTGGTGTCCGTTTTAGATTTGCATTATGCATTATGCATTTGCATTATTATTTGCAATAATGTGTTGCAAATAATTTCATTGTTACATAAGTTCATTGTAAAATTAAAGTTACCAAGAATTATTTCATTAATATTTTACTTTGGCTAAATCAGATTTGAAAAATGTGTCTGATCATGAGGCTAGATGAAGACATCACTTGGTTTGCCTGGTTTTGCCTGACAGTCCTCGATGTACTGAGCAGCATCCCAACTGGAAGATGGAAGGAAATGAGTGCTTTGCTTATAGGCAAGAGGACAGCGGCTTGCTGACAGTTTAAAACCCCTTCATTCTAAAACTTTCATTAACTTTCTGAGATAGGTCAGTTGTAATACAGACATACTGTATATAGTGGTTGGGGTGGAGATTTGCATATCAGAGAGGACTGCACTATTGGCCTTGGCGGAGGTCTGTGCACTCCGAGCGCCCCTTCTAGTTCTTCAGTGTGTTTGTAGGCGCTGCGCTTTGGTGTGCCGTCTCAGTGGTGGAGTGTGTCTGTCAGCATCACAGGAATGCTGCACAATTAGCCCCTGTTGTAAGGGCGGATACTGCACGGTTTCATGGTCACAGAGAGGAAGGAGGGCGAGGAGTGCTGCTGCCCTCCCACATCTGACCCAGAGGTTGTGCAACAGCCTGCACATCAGACAAATGGCTTTAAGCTGGAACCACAAAGAGATACAGATGGCGGCTGCCGGAGCAGACTGAAGTAATTCACTGGGCTTTTGTTTTGACTGTTGTTTCTTAGCGGCTCACCTAAAACAATGCAGTGTATTAGGAATGTAAGTAGTGATTTACTGTAAGAAGTAAACATTCAAGTCAAATGAAACATGAAAAAAATCTCTTGTATACATACAGTACAGCTATGTTCCCTCGCAGACTGACCTTTCTCAGAGTGATAAATGTCCAGACAAAGTAGTAACGGGTAGCCGTGGTGTATTAATAATATAAAGTATTAGATCTATAGGTGATATACTGTATGTGTTTGTGTTTCAAGCCTCTAAGTATTTAGTTCTGACCTTTGACCTGTCTGGTTGGATGTATGCATGCAGCTGGGTGCGCTGGATGGGGTTGAGTTCCAGATGTGCACTGTTTATATTCCCTTTTTATGGACATTTCACACAGATGAAGGTGTGACTGGAACGAATGAGAGGTGTGATGCAATGCAAAGGCCAAATGTAGGAGTTTATTTGACATTTTTAAAGCCTAATTCTGACACACCTGTTATGACCAAATGTGACTGTAAAAGATAGCTGGGTGAACCCACCACCACTCAGTTTTCTGTTTCTGTCTCCCAACAGCTTGTGCTACTACTGAAGCTGTGATGGGTTTGATGGAGCTGACCTGTGTTGGAGCTTTAGACCGATACCAAACAGACCTTGATACTTTTTAAGAACACAGTTTCTGCCACAACATGGCCGGGAGTCAGAACAACTACTGGGGACAGCATGACCTGAACAGGTACGCACCACTCTAATACCAAAAGAAATAAAATGTAGACAAGAATCATGTATTATTATATAATGTGATGATACAAACACTACTTAAACTTTCATTAGACAATATCAGGAGTTCAATTCATGTTAAATATTTGGCATAAAATAATGGATTTTTACTAGTTTTGTCATGTTTGATGTGTGAACATCAAATCTTTAAAATCTTTAAGGTGTTATACCTGTAGATGTTTAAAGGACATCTAACGTAATTAATATTCTAATTGTGTCTGTGGTCAGATTCCAACATATTCTTTGATAATATCAATTTCATTTAAATGGTCCAAAATCATAATTTCATCTTTACAATCAGTACAACATATACTGTACTATTCTTAGACCCTTGACACTGGAAAGGAAACTTTCCAAAAGAGACTGAAATAAAAAATGTTTTGGGAAAATCTCAGCAAAAAGAGGGGGAAAGATGAGAGATCTTTCTTCCAGGGCGTAAAGACATGCACTAGATGTTTACAGTAGATAGAGTAGATAGTATTAGCATAAAGAGAAGAGATGTGATGAGAAGATGTTGAGCAGCTTACACTGCGGTTATATAACATAAATACATGAAGCAAAGCATATGTTTAAGAACATGAAGAGCATATGTTCTGTTAAAGCACACGTCAGGCTTGTTATTTCACATATAATGACTTACTCATTGCAGGTTATGTGCAGAAATGATTTACACACACGTATGGATTTCTCAACCTCTCTTGATTTGCAGAATGTGCTTTGGCCTGAGCTCTGACATCGAACACAACCTGACAGAGCTTCAACAACAGCAAATAGCCAAGGAATTTAACTGTGAGTCTCTTACATGTTATTATTATTATCTTTACATATAAGTAAATATAAAATGATTTAATGCTTGGATGCATATGACACTTGTGATGGTTTACATTTGACAGAGGCTCAGTTAATGTTTCTTATTAATGTTTTAATATTAACATTATTACTATAAGTGCTGGAATGTTTTTGAAGATGAATTGTTACTATAACCTGTTTTAGATTGATGTGAATTACACGAGAAATAACTTTAAAACCTTGAGATAGAAAAGAACATGACACACAGTACACATGATTATGAGTTAACTGTGAAATTAGATTAAAATAAACCAAACAAAACACTGACATGTTTTGACACTGACACTGACAGTTTAAAGGGGTTTAAACATTTTGCTACATTAAATCATTAATTTCCCTGATGTTGTTATAATTAGGTTAATTTTTAATCTTGGACTTTGTTTGTGTTGGCTGAACAAACTGCAGTCTAAACCCTGTTTGACTAATAAAAACAGCGTGTAGACAGGGTTAAGGTGAGTTTGTCATCACTGAACTGAGCTGTGTAGCAGAGGAGAGAGTGGGGTGAAGGAGGAGGGGGAACTATTGCTCCCTGGTCACCAGCTGTTCCTGCAGTCTGGGGCACGTCGGATGTTTCCACAGAGAAGGACATGGGAAGCTCCGTTAAGATTATAGCCTGCCCTACAGATAATGACGATTCCTGTGTTAATCAGGGTGTTGTGGCTGATGTTTGACGAAAAGGGTGATAGGTTAAGAAGTTGTTTTCAACATGTTTTTACTCCCGTTTCCTGTAAGATACCTCCAGGAGGTAAATAGAGTGGGCAGCCCACTCCCACTGGTATTTTTTCCCTCCTACACCATCACTACATTTGAGTTAAACGTTTTTTTTTCCCCATTGCAAGTTGTTTTCCATGTTTCTTCCTCTGAGAATTGTTTCTGCACTGAAGGAAACAACAGTGATAGCAAAACCTTGTATAACAAACCAGCTGTATCATGGCGCACGGTTCAATTTAGGATTTCGTGAAGAAAGTTGTTTAAACGTGATTGTTTTTCCCTTTCCCAGGCAACATCTCCACCTCCCAGCCTCCTTTCTACTCTGGTAGTTACCACGTAACTTCTGACAACATACAGCAGCCCCATGAGGGGGACCAGGTGGTCCCTTCTTCCCAGAGACGAACAATGTTTGTGGGCCACCAGAGAGAAGCCAAACCCCTGCCTCCTCTGCCTGACCCAGAGGAGTTGATGTCTGATGAAGCCGCCGACAGTGAGGTGGAGTTTTTTACCAGTGACAGACAGCGGCTTTTGCCCAAAAGCTGCCCCAAGGCCATATACAGGGGCATGAACAGAGACTGTGGCCAAGTAAATTATGCCTACCAGGAGAGCTCATTGCGGGTGGAGGGTGCTGGCGGTGGCTCCATTGCTTTCTCTTGGCCAGGCAAAAAGGACAGACCATCAGGTAGAGGAAGCGGGTTTGGAGCCAACATCTGGGCACTAGCTCTCCAGAAAGAAGACCACCAGCATGTGGATTCAGATACTTTGTGTAGCAAACAGCCAGACCAACACCAGTCATCCAGATTCCGGTTTTCCTGTTCAGGTCCTGCTTCCCAGTCTTTCCACAGCAGCACCACAACCTGCCCCACTGACAAGCCACAAATCCCTCCTCGTGTCCCCATCCCGCCAAAACCTACTGCTCTTTCAAAGAATGCCAACGAGGAAGATAAGCCTCCCAAAATTCCTCCAAGGGTCCCTTTAGTCCCACCCTGCCCACCACGTACCCCGAGCCCCAAAAGCCTTCCGATTTATATCAACGGTGTGATGCCTGCCACACAGAGTTTTGCTGCTAACCCCAAATATGTGAGTAAAGCATTACAGAGACAGCAGAGTGAAAGGGCGCCACCTGCAGCTCAATTTTCTCCCTGCATTGTTCCCATTTTGAAGGATGGCAGACAGGCCAGCGCTACGCACTACATCCTCCTGCCACCGGGCCGACCGGCGTACTCGGACAGACGAGAAAGACTCATGAGTGAACCGGCCCAGATGGGAAACAGCAGCATCTGGCAGAACAGATAAAAACTCTCGCTTACGTCACTGTCTGAAACTTGATGAGTACAAAACTGTGACTGACATCACAAATAACCACGTGATACACTATTTAGTATACTATACTATACTATAGTGAAAACATCTACATGCTACATTCACACGTCTAATGTCATATTGGTGTTATTTCAATAACTGGTGTATTTCAAGATCACTTATGTCACACAACACTGTGAGGTTTTTTTTCTGGTTTTAACTGAACATTTTACCGGTCAGTATTTTTGCGACGTCTCCTTTAGATCAACCTGGAAAACATCATAACATTCCAGTTTCACTAATAATGGACAAATATTTACCTCCTATAACTATTTTCTGCAGTTTTCACACAGGGAAAATGTGCCTTCACTCAATAATTTTTAAGTCTGACAGCCATATGCTCATATCACTAAAACAACCTGAGCTAATACTATATTTCTTACAAGAGAGAGAAGCAAATAATTACTGTATGTACAAGCTGGGCTTGTACCAAACTGTTCATGCCATGTACGTTATTTTTTATGACAATGCTGCTTGAAGTCTTAAGTATGATGTATTGATGGATTTAATGTTTTTGCTGAATCATTCCCACATTAAGATTTGTGATAAATATAACAGTGAGCCATGTGGCCGACAGCAACACGACAACAGTACAACCATATCATGAACTACAGTGATATCAAACATTCAGTACTCGTACCTTCTGCAAGCTCTTTGTGCAAGTTCACTTCACCATCAGAAAGTTACAGCAATGTACACCCTATCTGCTAATTTCAGGCATATTGCATGCCTGTATGCACAAAATTGAATTTATTAAAAGTTTGCAGATTATAAACAAAAGAGTAGCTCCACCACCAGAATTCAGAACACAATGAATGAAACCTGCTGTCACACTTAAATTGATTGACAGGTTTTTTAATACATATGGAAAACACTAGTCATGAATGTTTTCTGATGCATTTAAAAGTTTTACATCAGTAGTGTTTGTATACAAAGGAGAAAAGTGTATTTTTAAATATGGTCAGTTGAAAAACTTTTAATAATTATGACGAATTCCTTTAACTGTATGTGTATTTAGCTTAATGTATACAGTATGGTTTAAAAAAGTACAGATTGGACCTTTAATGATTCTTTTTTTGTGTGTGTTGGCATGGAAATCATGTTATGTTTACACTGTTGAGGTGCAGACCCCCGTTTACAACCTTTGTTACATCAACAGGTTGGAAGTTCTCATGAAGGTCCTGTGTCGGCCCGAGCCTGTGAAGGCTGTTCATAATATTGTTTGTGTCAAAGGTAAATCATTGTAAAATTGTGTTTTTAATCTTATTTATAGAAATAAAATAACTTATTCCTTCTACAATAGGCTCAATGTCCTTTTCCACACCACAGCTATGATACGTACCTTGGAAAGCTTTTTTTAATGATTGGTCTGTTTTGATAAGGTTCTCACAAGTCTTTCATTATTTTCTTTTTTGACTGGTTGACTTCATCATGAAATTACAGCCTTACCTCTTTATTTTGCTAGTGTTTCTCTCCCAGAAATCTTTATATGAAAACACAAGCAGAGAAGGGAAGAGACAGAGACTGTTGAGGTGCAAATACATGTTAGTGTAAGTACATGTTAACACATTATACTGAAAACAAACAATCTAAGAGGTCAGCTTAAGTTTTAAATAAATCATGTTTACTACTAAACATCAGAATTTTCTTTCTGACCATAATCTATCCAAATTGTAGTTGGTGAAATATATTTTAAACAGCTCTAAATGATATCAAATTGATTATCCTGTTAATATTTGTTGTTTGATTCATCATATTGCTCATGTCTAGTCCTCTATACCCCAAATAGTTTATATTTGACATATTAGGCAGTCAGAAAATGATCCTTAGCAGTTGTTTGTCATAGTTATTTGGTGTGGGAAATAAAGAAAAGCAACAATATTAAAATTCTCTGTTAAGGTGTGTTGATGAGTTGAAAGGAAACATGCATAAACATTATAAGGAGTTCTGAGACAAACTTTAATGGAGCATCATCAGTAGCTGATGGTGGATTAAAACTGCTCACAAACGTATGAGCTGCACGATGACTGATGGACAGAAAATAAAGGCTAGTGATCATTTTCCTTTCCTCAAGGGTGTGATGGTGATAACAGTGGGACAGTGCCTTTGGCGGGAGAGTCTTCAGTAATCATTTCTTGTCCATGCTACAATATCTCCTCACACTTCATATTCACAGTTTATTTGCCATCAGAACAAATGCAAATGCATTTGGGTATCATGGTGATTCAGCAGGCTAAAACATACAAACCATACAACTATGGTATTGTACCAAATCATGCTCACGTAACACACGTCTTCAGTCTCTCTTTTCTCTGACCTCCACGTTTATTATCGCTCTCCATTAGAACAATCTAATGAAGCAGAAATGTCACAAACGTAATCTTGGAAAAAACTACCATTGTTTAAGTATCTACCTTCACATGTGTAGGAATTTCCAAACTCCACAATTTATTAAATTCATCTGTTTTCATTCATTTGTAATCAGTTTTGTGATAAACTTGGTTAGACCATCTAATCAAAATGACATGGCACAAAAAAACAAAACAAAACAAAAAACATTAATTCTACTATGAAGTAATTCCTTGTGCTTGCAAAATAAGTTAAAAAATAAACACGTAAAACCTTTACTAATCCCTCCTTTCACCCCCACCCCGCCGTTCCCTCACCCCTGCAGTTCCTTAAGGGCCTTATTGATCTTTGACCTGTGTTCTTCTACAGGCACGGCCCCAGCCGTCTCATCTCCTCGGGCTGAGGTCCTTCGTGCAGCCTCGGGGCTGTCAGAGATGGGATTTTGACGATCGCTTTACCGCCAGGCCCGGTTGAGCAGTTTGACTTCTGCCAGGCGTTTGCTGATCATGGTGGCAAAGAAAAGGGCGAAGAGAACGCTACTGATCAGCATGTAGTCGTAGTCGTCTTTTAGTACGTCAAACTGCTTTGAGGGATAGACGCGCGTCTGGTAGATGTCCAGACCATATGCCACCACCTACAAGCAAAAGGTAACAATGTCATATTTACATTTATGGCTATTTTAAAGATTTTCAGATCATTATTCAGTAAATAATAATAAATCTCTGGTGTACATTAAGAGCAATTTAAAACCTGAATCATATTCCTGTGTATGCCTTAACTTGGACATTGATTCTGAGTCAGATTTTCCTCATTAGAATTACTTCATTCTAATCTTTCTCCATGCCAGTGGTTGCCTGGCGCTAGAAATCAAGTTTAGTTAGGAACATTAGGAAATTAACAAGAAATGCTCACCAGGCAGGTCGACTCCAGTCCAGAGGGGGCGGTGTAAATACCTCGCACTCTTGATACAGTCTGATTGTAGTTGATGAACCACTCTGTACGGATTATCAACTCTGGTGCGTATGGTATCAGGTTCTCTTCACTAGAGAGCAAGTGAACAGGTCAGTCAGAGAGACAAGGGAAAAAAGTCATTGAGATGTTTTAAACCAAACCTGACTAAAAGGACTCACCGGCTTTGCTCGGTTACTATTTCTGGCCTGCGGGGGTCAAGGAACATCTTGGGTAGTGACAAAATCCCTCCAGATGGCAAGCCAACTGTGACAAAGAAAATCCAAAGAAACATCTTTAAAAACCGGCTGAACAACATTGAAAAGACCTTTTTGTTGAGAAAAGGTGGGTTACTTTCAAATATCTGAAGGGGAAAATTAAATCGTCACACACTGCAGTCCTATGAAGCTGGTCCCGACTGAAACTTACTCAGCAGATGGCGGCTGGTGATGCCCTTCTCAGTCAGTGTGGCCTCCATGGTCGAAATGGAGGAGGGGAAAATGTAAGACTGCTGAAGCACCTGAGGAGCATGTGGCCGATCCAGTGAGCTGAACACGGTGCTGTTGTAGAGCTCCATCCCCTCATACAGTTCAATGACGGAGAACTCGTTCCTGCGAGACTTGGTGCTCCAGTACTCGTACTGCAGAGTCAAACAGAGACACCTGATATCACCTGGCCCTTAAGGCATAACCTTCAATATTTGTCTATCAGTGTGCTCAGTGATTACATTTGTAAGTAAGCTTACGCTGTTATCTTACTGGAACCAAGCAACTAAAAAAAATTAGGTTTTAATCTTTGTCCTTAACATTAACACTCACCACCACCCAGTTTTCAGAGTGCACAACATGCACTGGTCCTCTGGCCTTTTTCTGAACGGCCGTGTGGATGATGCGACCAGTCACACCATCAATCAGGAGGATCCCGACAAAGCTTCGCTCCTGATGCAGGTCTGTGCTCTCTGTCACCACAGCCAGTAGATTTGGATTCAGGTACTGGAAGAAATGAGATGAAACACACTTCAGCATCTTAATAAAGGCTGAAAAATGCATTTTTCCCCCCCCAACACTCACTAACACTTCTTAAATAAGAATTTTGATATTGTGGCTCATCTTTTTTTCCCACGACAAACAATGACAGCTAAGAACTATTTCCTGATCGTCAGACATGTCAAATATATACTATTATGGGTGATATGATGAATCAAACAACAGAGTTTTGTATCATTTGCAGCTATTTAAAAAGGTGTTGGCCGAACAACAGTTTGGATATATTGATCTTAATTCTACAGAAATCTGCCTTGTAGATGGAAAAAAACCTTTTTGACTTGTCTGGACGGATTACAATTTAAAGCAGGGGTCTCAGTCCTCAGTGACCTCGATGATAATGTAATGTTCAAATCTAAAATAGTGCCCATCTCCATTTAGAAAAAAGGTTTAATGAATTTATTTACAAATATACAGGATCCAATAAAGCACAAACTATTTAAGGGGCAAGTCTAATTTTGTTATAACATTTTGGCTGTGATTAAATGAGACAAGAAATGGCAAGCTCATGGGTAAAGTTACAATGGCCTAAAATATGGTTTTAGTTTTCCTCTAAGTCTGGCCAACACGCTGATCCAGAGCAAGGTATCTCAACATTTACTGGACAGATGATTGGATATTCTCGGTCCCTATGGGATGATTCCTAATGATTTTGGTGGCCCACTTTTCCTCTACTGCCACCCTCAAAAGTTTTTCCTTTTCCACCGCAGACACCAGTATGTTTTTGGCCTGTCACACACACTAGTCTCTACAATGCCCCGACAGGACAAAAAACTATATGCAGGAACTACAGTAAGGAGAGTCCTAGCAGAAGAAAACATTGGTTATTCTTATTCTGCGTCAGTGGTGGAGAGGGGGTATGATTCACTGGGGAAACAGTGACATACTGGCATAACGCTATTTCTTGGAAAGATGAGTTTCAGTCTACATCAGAGGGGGGGAGTGACTGTGCTTTTCAATAACATGGGAACGAGACAAGTCGAGACAACACTGACCAAATCCACCATCAATATGAGCAATGGTATGATTTTCAAACTTTCTCATCACTCCAGTGTTAGTAAGGTTTTAGGGGAAGTTATTGTACCTTATAGAGGACACTACGGTCTCCCATTACTCTGCCCTGGGAGTGCACATGCTCGTTGGACCTTTTTCCCTTGATTGAGACAATCTTCTGAACCTCGGTCGGGATGACGACCTCCCAGATCAGCTCGGTTGACAAGTCCTGAGCACACAAAAACATCCAGATTCATTCATTCATTCATTCATTCATTCATTCATTCATTCATTCAGTCATCTTAAGTGTCATTTCATGAGAGCTGACCGTAAGAACAGGAACACTAAACAGACCTCTGGTTATAATGCTCATTCTCAGAATATTTTAAGCATTATGGTGCACATCCATATGCTTTTCACACGAAAAGTATAGTGCTCCATTGATTTCCCTCAAACAGAGAAAAATTCAAAAAATGCTACTCAAAAGACTGAAAATGGTTCTCGATCTATTAAAATATATTTTAACATCCTTGATCACTTTTTTTGTCACTGAAATACAGAATAAAATAAAATTATAAACAATCAAAATATCAGTGGTTGTCATCTTTGGCCAACCAAAAGACTGGTGGAGGCTAGGCTTCCTACAACTTGTCTAGAACTCTTGGGCCCTTGAAATAGTTGAGCAGAAGGAGGTTCACTTGCCGTTCGTAGCCTGTAGCCAGAAAGTCTTCCCTGGCTGGAGTCAGCAAGATAAAAGAAAATGGATGAGGCCATCTCCTGGAGCTGTTGGAGCACATTCTTTGTAGAGGGAAAAGCAGACACCTGTGGAAGAATAGATGGATACAATATTTACTAATACTTTTATAAGTTATTTTGGGTTGACATATATTTCTTATCCAAAAAACTACTAAATTAAATTGGACATGTTTGTACTGATATAGTATATGTGGACAGAGATATTGAATCAAAGCTATAAAGGAAGAAAAGACTTGAGCACTCGAATGTTGGCCTGATGGACGTGAATACAGCGAAAAACATTCAGAATGTTGATCTGGTGGGTAAGAAGGTTTACAGTTTGCCACTGACCTTGTACTGGTCATCAACAAGAAGTAAGACCTTGGCATAGTCCTGGTCCATGAGAGGCAGCAAGAGTGACTGAAGTATTGGCTGAGGCAGGGCGGGTGGAGTGACGTGACTCTTCTTTCCAAAAATGGGATTAAATACATGGAGTGTGGCCAGACCTGTGTCCTGAAAATGGAACAGAAAACATGAGAAATGGTAAAAATACATATGCACCACTTCTACAGTTACACAGACCAATGTTTTCCTTTCAAATCCTGCTGTAGGAGAAAAAATTATTCATCTTGTAAGATATGCCTAATAAAAACGACTCTGTCTTGAAGCCCTTTATGTGAGGACCAAATTGATCTGCTGGTTTCACAGTAAAGTCATTTTCTTAATTTATGTTTGTCTGACCCACATCATAATGAAAGATAGATACCTTGTCTTTGATGAGCAGTGTGCACTGTGGCGGATGAGGGAAGTGAGCAGTGGTCCGCTGCACCATTAATTTGAAGGCTGCATTAGATGGGACGTTGTCCAGGTAGTGCTTCCATAAAATACTGCCGGTCTTGCTATCAATCCCGAAGAGCTTAAGAGAAAAAAAAGCAAAGGATAAACTGTACAGGAAAAATAAAGAGTTTCAGAGACTCCTGCTGCAGTCTATTTATTAGTGTTTTGTTTCACTTTCAGCCTGCCTGACTGTAGACAAAACAGTTTGACCACAAGTGTGCAACACAGCTCATCTCTCCCAAAACAATACCAAACAGTAGCTAAATGAGAGGTTAAAACTTTAGTCTTGTACCTTCCCAGATGCGGTAACCATAACCATCATCTTCTGCAAGTTGAACTCGTCTCTGGAGAGGTTCTCAATGGTCACTTCATTTTTAACTTGACTGCGAGGCTTCCGTGCGTCGTAGAACAGCTTCCAGAGGTGGGCGATCCAGGCCTGCAGCAAGATGAGCTGAGAGGAGAGCCTCTTCATCACCATGGACATCAGGCCGTCTAGATGAGACAGTGAGAACAGAGCTGCTTAATGGCCTTCAGTGGGTTAAATTCACATTTAAGGATGTAATTTGCAGCTTATTAGAGGTGTTTCTTGTGGTGGACATTGTGGTATTGGCATTACAGACAAATCATAGGTGTACCTTATAACATTAATAGGCTCTGCAGATCACTGTACGTGTAAAAACTAGACTAGTGTAAATGGATACTTGTTTAGCAAATCAAGCGATGGAAGGCATGATGACTAAAAGAAAGGCCCGGTGGATTTACAGTCAACAACGGGAGATCCTAATCTTAAGAGTCTTTAATCAAGTTTTAATGAAGAAGAGCAGAGTTATTACCTTGAATGGCTGAATCCAAGTGCAGCAAATAAAAACAGGACAAAAACAAAAGACAGTGAAGCCAATAGCAACTAAGTGAACACAATCAGTTCAGCCATTAGGCCGAATGCAACCGCGAAATGAAAAAACAAAAACTACAACGTTGATGATTAAATGCAGGTGCTGAGCAGCTGAATGGGTAAAAGTAAAAGCAACAATTAAGTAGACGTAATTAAAAGTTGTATATTTGTGAAAAATCTCAAAAATGATGAGACAAGCTTGACAAATCATCCCTATGATTAGGAATTTGATAGCTGCCTTAAGTTTCTACGCATACGAGAAAGTTAGCGAACAAAAAGAAGACTGAAAATGATAAATAAATATTGAATATTAATACACAGGAGAGATTAGTACTTAAAGTTGGAGACTTGAGAGGGAAAAAAAAAAAAAACACGGAGGGATTCTGGGTTGACATTTACCAGCTTTTTTGCCAAACTCTCCCTCCAGTTCAGCCTGCGTTCCTGTGAGAGGCAGATCCACCATTTCCATTGTCACCACATCTGACAGGGCCTCCTCTCTTGTCCACACTACACGCCCTGGAAAACAAGACTCATTATTGTTCTGTAATCATTCATTCCACTTTCCACACCCTGTGACAGTATGCAGTTTGTGACGATTTCCATGAATTGCACCATGCAACGTTTTTTTTTTTTCCTTCCCTCATGCTTGTGGAAAGGACAAGATGATGTGTACATTATGAAAACCGAGAGCCTGTTTGTGCTCCACACAGTGGTCAGATGTTGGCAGTATTTATGATGATTAAGAGGTGGAATAGCCAAATGTTATCATGAGGCAAAGAATGGCTCAGCAGACTCTTTGCACTTTGGAAAGACGCAGTGGATCTCAACAGTTAACACAGTGGCACGTAAATCAAATGTTCCAAGCTTTATCACCGTCTGGTTATTGATGCCAGGTGATTCCCTACAATCCACCGCCTGCAGACACCAGTAAGAATATCTTGGCCTCCATTTTCACACATAATAAAAAGCAAAAGGTCAAGACGTGTGTCTTTGTGGAATAAGGCCAGATGAAATTCCTGAAGTAATGTCTGCTGATTTTGTCTTTAAATTTAACGACTATGAGCAAAATTTTAAAATGTTCCGACTTTGGCGCCCCTCAGTGGTAGAATCAAAAAAATACACAAAGGCAGACTCATGCCAATACTTCACGTAACATTAACCAGTGCACTAGAGCACTCCTTCCAACACAAGCTTCCCGTTTTTGCCACCCGTACCTGGCTGTTGTAGGAAAGTGAGTGTGTGGTCTTCTGTCTGCACCATGGCCCTGTAGCCAACAGAGTCGTCTTTCTTGAGGAATGCCTGTACATACAGCTGGAAGACAGAATAAAAATAATTATAGATATAAAATAGAAATCTAAAATGAAAATAGTGCATGTTTAAAACGAAAAATGATTAACATCCAAATGCTAGCCTGAGAACCTGGTGACAAATCTGCAGGCTCATGTTTTACTTGCTGTATGCTGCTGTATGTTCTCCCTAAACAAACAAACAAACAACTGTATTTAAAGCTTTTTTTTTGAAGAAATATGTTTTTGTTGTACTTCTGACTAGTGTGTTTAATTTACCGACTACATTTAGTTGCAGGTCTGATTGCGTCCAGAGACATTTTAGTCTGCAACCTTTGATAACGTCCTTTGGAAATCAAAAATGAACTGAGAGGCTATCCAAATGCTTCATGTGCACAAGCTTCATCTTCTCTGAAAATAATCATATTAATGATCCTAAAGCATCCTTGTTGACTTAGACCAGTCAGATATCAAACTTGCTTAGTCTCACCGTCTCTGGCTTCCCTCCATTAGGATCCAAATTATAAATTAGTGTTGTGTCCAGAAGTCTGCGTCCAGTTTCTGCATTAAAGAGGTTAATACTGCAAGCCTATATGGAAAAAATAGATATTTTTACAGTGGTTAAAAAATAAATTGATACATAAATAAATAAATTCAGTCCAGCTTGGTTTCCAAGCAGCCACACTAAGAAATGTTTCCCCAACTTGACGATTATACATTTCATCTGTTAATCAAAACCAACATGTGATTCACATTTCAAGTGCACAAAGACAAAACTAAGACTGTGCAAAACCAGCTGCTACAATGTACCATAGTTAGCACAAAACCACATACTGAAGGATTTCACATTAACTCACAGTTTTATTCTTAGGCGACATGACAGCAGCAACAGTCTTCTCTCCAGCTGTAGCAAATGAAGCCAGCATGGCCTGTTAATCAAAAAAAAAAAAAAAAAAGTATCATCAACAATTCACCGTTTCTTAAATCAACAATTGTAATATCTCAATATAATACACTGACATTTTCCCTTTTTGAAATAATAAAAATAATGCATTTTGGAAAATGACAGAGCTTAAAAATAGGGACATAATGCAAAAAATGTCAAACTTAAGAAACATTTTGTTCGTTGACATTACCCATCCCTTTGGATCCATAGGCTAACATTTTTGGATGACAAACATTTCAATGGACAGTCAGAATCTGGATCTGGATCATGCAGGAGAGAGAAACAGTTACGTACAGGCTTGAAATCCCTCAGTGTGACAATCTGTCCATTGTTGAGCTGAAGAAGCAGGTATTGTTCAGGCCCGAGCTGAAGGAAGAACTCTGACAGCGGCTGCCGGGCTGGGTTGGGCTGGGTGGACACCAGTACTGGATGGAAGCCGGGGGTGACCTCAAGTCCCAGTGACTAGAAGGAGATAAATGGTAGCACATTGTGAAAAAATGATGAAAAGCATTCACACAGAGAAAAAGAAAAGAGAGACAGTTCCACTATATAGGCGGAGAAATCCAGAGAAACAAGAGAGAGGTTAATATTGGAACGAGAACACAGGAAACACATGGTATTTTTATCAAATGGAAAGGTTCTGGTTTATTTTGGTGGGTACCTGCAGAGGGATCTGGGTCATCTCTGACTCCAAATGCAAGTCGAGCATGAAAAGGGATACAGTTGCAGGGTCCATGCATGTCAACATCCCAGGGCCGATCACTGCACAGCTGGCCTGTATGTTGGACAGCCATGGAGCTTCAACTGAGACCTGAAAACAGCACATGCAAAGTTAGAAATGTGGGATTTTATTAATATATTGCAACACTGGTTTAATTTACTTGATGCATTTTGAAGTGTTGTATTTTTCCTCCAAGTATTGTAAAAAAAAAAAAAAAAAAAATATATATATATATATAAATAATACAACTACAGTATATGCTACACAGCATTTATATACTTTATACTGCTACTTTAAATCAGGATTACCTGCTTGATTATCTCTCCGTCCTCCACACTGTAAACAACAATAGTAATGTGGGAATGGGGAACAACTCCCATCGCGTACACTTCACCATTTCCATCAGAATACACAGCCTGGTAATCCACAGTTTCACTGAAGAGATAAAAAAACAAAAACAAATAATTATACAAATTGTATGATGCAACCTTGTTCATAAGTACATATAATGTCAGACATATCTGCTGCTTAAATACTATAATTTCTATTTGATGCATCCCGCTGATGTTTGGATCCATAACTGTTACGCATATATTCATGTTTGATGAGATTTCTAAGTTTCTCTGTGGTCACATTAAATCTGAGTTTAAGGTGTGTACTAAGACAGACTTATATCATTAGTATATAAACACAAATTGTGTTTTATTGTTGATCCAAGAACATAAAAAACATGGTCACTTGCCTTTCTGGTAGATTCTCGATCCATTTTTGATGACCGTTAGAAAGGTAATGGAGAGAGATGACAGTCTTCTTCAGAACAGCCATGTGTTTCACATTGTCTTGTTGTCCAACTAAGCATGCTGACTGGAAACTAAAATGTAAAACAAAAGTGGTTAATATCTGATCAAATTAAAGACGATTCTTAACTTAACAACTGCCAGTCAAGGAAGTTATCACCTGCCAGAGTCGAGCGAAATCTCCCAGTTCAAACCACCCACATTTATTTCCCAGGAGCGCAGCAGGCGGCCGTTACCAACCACCAGCACCGCATCTAGGAGACAAAGACAGTTTAATGAATTATCTGCTTTATAAAATAGAGCAACTAAAAGCTCTGTTAGCTCAACTGTAACGACAAAATCACCTTGTCCATGTTGGAGGAGAGCATCAATGTTTCCCTCTGGTCCAGTCTTATCCACATGTCGCCAGACTGCAACAGACATTTAATAAATACTAATATAACACCAAAGTATGTCTACTGAGAGGTACAACTGTTCTTAATTACATTATGAGACAAACAAAATACTCACAGAGGTCTCCAGTCCTGGTGTTGAGTGCAGCAAAAACATTACTCTCTGTTGCTAGAAGTACTTTTTTGGATGACTGCGCATGTGTGTCGAAACTGGAAAACCGAACCTTGCCAACATATTGCTGCCTCCTGTGAATCACAAGACAGAGAACAAGCTGTCAGTAGATACTTTATAATTATGGCTTAACTAATACTTGCATCGCTACACACAGATCAAATTTAAAAATAAAAAAAATCTGATTTTAAAAAATGAAATATTGGTGGATGTTACACTGATTATTATAAGATTGATTACAAAGCAAAGAATCAGTATCAATCACATTTACTATAATTCATTGATCTAACTGAGCCACTGGCTTCCTTGTCGCAAAGAAAACATTGTGAACAAGATAACAGCACGTGCAGTAAGCTAGTAAATAACATTTCTTGCATTCATTTGAATATATTCTGGCCTGTTCATTCAAACAAAGTCCACTCCAAACACACCGGGTCGCAGCTAGTGGCTGTGACAGGTGTTAGCATTAGCATATCCACATTAAAACACAGCTCTAAATAACGCACGTATTTTAAGGTCATTTTCTATATTTCGCTTACCAGTCAAATTTCCCTACTTGATCCTCAAACACAGCCTCGACAGTGCTGCGTAATATCATAAAATTCAGACACAACAGAATTAGCTTTGCCATTGCTTCAGCAGCTCTGGCTTGCTCTTCAAAGGAAGGAGGAAGTCGGAAGTTGACTGTTATTTTTAGTCTTGTTCCAGAGAGGTGCTGCCCCCTACAGGTTAGTGAGGTTAGTGCACAGCTTCAATAAATGTGATCAGAAACATGTTTATCTTTCTTCTGTTTACAAAAATGATTTGTATGTAAAGAAATACTGAGATTTCACTGTCGGGTCATTTGGCCCACTGCCTCTTTAATTTGTTTTATGGTTGGAAAACAAAATAATAAAATATAAGTCTGAAAAAAAAAAGAAATAGTGAGATTTCACATGAAAATAAGATTGAACATTGTCCTTTCAACCACACTAACTCTCCTCAGAGGTAAAAAATAAATCTAACTCTGAGCCATTTACATTTTACACATTTTATACTGTCATTGATTTTACACTTTCTTCCTGAGCTAAATTACATTTTCATGCTAAGAAATGAAGGAAACCAGATATTTTGCATGGGGACTGTTCCTAAATCAATCTATCATTATTATTTCATATCTATTTATCCAGTAATACTTCTCAATATTTGAATATAGTTGTCACAACCTTGTATCATGTACTGTGTGTATTCAGTATATTTTAGGATATCCCATACTTTGTATTTTATATTATTCTTTTTTTACCAAAAATATTTATATCATTGTATTGTGTGTTAACCTGCATGTGACAAATAAACCTGAAACTTGAATTATCATAAATATGTGACCTATATGATGTATTTGTATTATTTGTTTATGTCATAAATGCAGTGGAAAGGGGGCCATTTATTTATTTATCTGTACAAATTAGGGATTGTACAATTGGCTTTTATTAACCCTGGGATCAAAAACTCTTTCTTGTAGTGATATGTGGAGAAACATGTAGGATGAAATGATGTGTTGGTTTGACTGTGAGACTGTGAGCGCCCCCTGTGATTTACTCACTCTGTCTTCTTCCACTAGCTAGTTTTTCTATGGGATTTCAAGATGGCGTCGAGCGGAGGAGATGGGGAACACGAATGGACAGCGGCGGTGCGACCGCTTTTATCAGCTTCGTACACCGCTTTTGAAACGAAAGAGCTACCTCAGCTTATCGGGTCTATCATCAACAGGTAACCGGTTACATGTCAATGAATTCCGTGGCTCCATTTGCTCAAATACTGGCCGCGTCCACCCGAGAGTGAGCTGCCTGGCTAACGTGCTAACTTAGCTCGGTTGGTTGAGTTCGATGGGAAACGTTACCCGCTGAGCTAACGTTAGCAGCTAGCATGCTACATGAGTTTAACTTACACTGGCATCGAGTCAGCTGCTGACGTTAGCTAATATGCTAACGGCAGCTAACTTACTCAAAATGCGATTTAGCTTGCCCCGGCTGGTAACTCATAAACTGTTTGAAACAAGGCACGACTCACGACTGATGAACGTCGATATTTACTATATCTACACTGCTGTGGAAACATGAATCGATGTCGCAGCGGAAGGTTTAGAAATTTTGCTTCATCATTAGCTAGCTAACACAAACATTAGCCAGAAAGCTAACTGATGGGCCTTCCAAAACGTAACGTTGAAATGGCCCAGCCACAGTCAAATTTGACTACGTCAGTTAACTAAAGTTGGCTAAATTAACTGCTGCTTGTATGCTGAGCTTGTCACATTCACTTTAATCTGGGTATGTCAATGGGACAGTTAATACGTTAGCTAATAGATAAGGTATCCGTTATCTGCTGTATGTCTGTGGTTGGGCTCAAAGTAGGCGGGGACCTTGTACTCTGCTACAATTTTTTGATGAGGCGGTGATGAGTCGCTGTCAGTGCAATGTTACTGTTAATAAAACGACAACTTGATGATATTAATCCTGTAAATAACTGTAATGCTAAAGGTCGTGTTGCAAATCCAACATAGTGTTGTTAAAACCCAGAGGAAGCTGGTGCGATGCCAGTCAGGGAGGGGGAACTTGGGTGCATAATTATTTTCAGGGACTTTTCATTACCTTCCTCCTAACACTAGGTAGTATATGCATATCTGGCCCTGCAAAGCCCCAATACATACGCCACTGTGGAGTGATTATCAAGTCGGGTTGTCACTTGACACTCCTGTTGAGTGGTGACATCAGCTGATCCCTCGGGGCATTCAAGTGAAGAGCTTCCTGCGATGTTTGTAGGTTTCATTTTCTCAAGCAACGTTTAGTCTGCAAATATGAGCAGTAACACTGCTACCAGGCCTGTTAGTTTCATTTTCAAATGAAACGACCAATTGTGCTGGTGTACATGTTTGTTTTGATCATTTTCACTCTCACTCACTAGTTACAGTTTTAGATGTAAAGTGTCTTTTCCAGTCGCATTTGTTGACTATGCAAGAGTTTTAAATATTCTGACTGTGAGAGTTGGATTATGCTAAGTGAGTGCTGCAAGAGCAGTGTGACACTTTATTTTAACAGAGTTGTTGACTTTACAACTGGAAAGTTTGGTTGTCAGCATGATGGGCACTGCATCTCCAGAAACATTTCAGTGACGTGCATGATGAAAAGCAAAGGTTTTCTGTTATTTACCACATTCCTAGTTTGGAAACAACAGACAGCAGACCCCGCAGACAGTCCAGGCTGATAAATAAGATGAAAATGAACAGGAGCAGGCATAATGTCAGAGACAGGTTTGGGACATTGTATGGAATAAGTCCTAAGGGGGGCTTATTGAGAAGGGCAGTTGGTCTGGGCTTGTACCGTTTCCCAACATGTGGATTGGGTGTTAGTAGGAGCCCTTCATTTCCTATGTGTTCAGGGGAAAAAAGCCAGCCAATGACTCAATCAGCAGTAGGAAAAGTGGGAGTTTTGATGTTATGTTAGAAAGCAGAGATGTTTGTTTGAATGTAGATGTATTGGTGATTGTGGATATTTGGAACTGTATGTGGCGTGGCACATTAAAGTGGTTTTGTAATGTCACTTGAGCAGATTGACATCTTGGAGGCTGCAGAAAGGAATCTCTAGTATATCACAGGTAAAAACAGGGTTTCATGTACCTGTGAATGACTTGCGCTAACAGCAAGTTGGCCGCACAGGTCAGTCTTCAAAACAGACTGCCTTCCTTCTGCCTGGAAGTATGTGATCAGATCACAGATTGAAGAGGCGTCATTTGGCTCGGGCGTCTTGTGCCAGTGCTCGAATGATGATGTAGGACACTGCTGAGGTATATCAACATCAGAGCTGCGTGTTTCCAGGTGTTTTTTAGGACATCTAATAGGCTAGGCTCACTTGCATAATTAACTACAAACTGGTTTTCCCAGGTGACATACTGCAAATAGCCTAAGAGCAGATCTGTCAGACAGAAAGGACAGCAGCTCAAAGGCTTTGATTTTACCAGAGGGCAACGCACAATGTACTGACAGCCAGGGCCTGTTTGTGTGACAATAGCGCTCATTAATAACAAACTATTCTTGTTTGTGAAACGTGAGATAGCGCATATGGGTGTCCCTGCACAACAGCCTGTCTGGGAAGGTTTAATTGTTGAATCAGTTACCTATCAGTAAAACAACAACAACAAAAATCTGCCACAACATTTCACTTATCACTTGCACAATAATTTAACAATAATGGCCATTGCAGTTCTTGATTTTTTTTTTTCTATATCAGCATGTTTGGCAAAGGAGGTTATCCAACTAAATGTTAAAGGTGGTGTTTGTTGTATTGAGTGTTTTTCATGTCGTGGTCTGTCTGTTCTGTCTCTCCTAACTCACCTCCTAACTGTCCTCTCTATTAAGGTGTTTTATTGTAAATTCATATTTGGTGAAATATTCTGCTTGTCATTTGCAGTGAGTCAGACATCCTTCACCACGACAAACAGTATGAGCCTTTCTACTCATCGTTCGTGGCACTCTCCGCACACTACATCACCACAGTATGTGGTCAAAGTATGTATCTTTTCATTTTCTCTTTAATGTAATTGATAAAGAAATACTACTGCCATTCAGCCAAATTCTTTCAATGTTACAGGCTGTGTTTCTTCCAGCCAGCAAATAATTTTTGCTCTGTCTCTTTAGTACCGAGAAATCAGCTGCTGTCGGTTGCTGCAGCATGCAAAGTATTGATTGAATTCTCATTGCTACGCTTGGAGAACCCAGATGAGGCATGTGCGGTATCACAGGTGAGAGAAACAAACTACACGCAGCTTTAAGGAGATGGTTCATGTATCAGCCACAGACAAAATGTTCTATAAACGCAAAAGTTAAATTGAGTCCCTTTTTATTTTTCTTCAGAAACACCTGATTCTTCTCATAAAAGGACTTTGCACTGGCTGCAGCAGACTAGATCGCACAGAAATCATAACTTTCACTGCTATGATGAAATCTGCCAAGTTGCCTCAAACCGTGAAGACCCTTTCAGATGGTGAGTGTTCCTTGAGGGACGGACCAAAGTTAAACAGCACTTCAATACTTATGATACAACACCACTCGTAGTAAAATGATTCATTTATTTAAAAAAAGACCAACATTCACTGAGTCATTAAAACTGGGAAAGCCAGTCCAAAAAAGCAACTTTGACTGACATTGGCATTCATGCATCCTGAAAATTGACAGAATCTTTAAAGCTTTGTCATGTGACTGAGGAAATTGTGTCTTTGTTCATTCAATAGTGGAAGATCAGAAGGAGTTGCCCAGTGCTGTGAACCCAGAGCTTCGACAAAAAGAAGTACAAATGAACTTCTTTAATCAGCTGACTTCAGTTTTTAACCCTGACCTTACCACCATCTTGGCCTCCCCATCAGCAGCACAAATGCAGGCAAGTGTTACAGACCAGCCCTCCAGCTGCCCGCTTTTTTACGGTCATCAGTAATTGACAACCACAATAACTTGTTTCCTCTTTTACTCTACGAAAATAAACACACTTTCAACCTGTAATTTAACTTGCCAAATACGAAACAGACGATTCTTATAATCATCTTTATTGTGAATTGTCACCTCTCTCCAATTGTAGGCTGAGAGCGATTGCGATGACCAAACCACAGATCAAGCTATTCAGGCCAAAATGAAAAATGCCTTTGTCTCTCAGAATGTGTCAAGCTTACAGGAACTTGGTGAGTAGTTGTTCCTTTTGTTGTAGGGTTGTGTTGGTTTATTAACCGTTTACAGTTATATGGTACACGTCATAGTTTTGTCCTGGCTGTTTGTGCTGAAACCCATTTGAAATCTTTGCTCTTGGCACGTCTAATAAATAAAAAAGCCACCATCAAGTCATATGTACAAACAGTTGGTGAGGATTTTGTATAGAGCAGTAAAATATATTGAGAAATATCAGAGATCCATTTGCTGGTAATGCCAATAAATATATAAAACGCAGGCAAACCGTGTGTGAAGCAGCTGTCACCTTGCAGCAGTATCCTGCTGGGAATTTAACAAAATCTTGTTTCAGTGCATTTTTCCTTTGACCTTTCCATGCCACACGACAGTGACTGGTGGTGTAATTGTACTCTGGCAGGTTGCATGGGTCTTAAAAGAAATCCTTTTTGCTTTTGTAATGTCACATGGTCAGTTTTAGTTTTTCTTTTTTGTTCTTTTCCTGTTCTTAAACAGTATATATATTTTTTCCCATCGCTTGTATTTCTAGGTGGGTCTGAGAAGTTGCTACGAGTGTGCCTCAACCTGCCCTACTTTCTGCGCTACATCAACCGTTTCCAGGATGCTGTATCAGCCAACTCTTTCTTTATCATGCCTGCCACAGTGGCTGATGCCACTGCTGTCCGCAATGGGTATTTTCTAAATTTATGCATAAGATTAAAATGTTCTAATGCAGTGTAATATTGGATTTTGATTTGTTTGCTGTATAATCTGTTTAAGTTTCCTTGCGTATATATTTTTTTCTCCCAAACACTCCATTAACTTTGTATACTTAAACCCATACCCAGATTTCATTCACTGGTGATAGACGTGACCATGGCTTTGGACACACTTTCCCTGCCTGTATTGGAACCCTTGACACCAGGGAGATTACTGGATATGACTGTGCTGGCTTTGAGCTGTCTCTATGCTGGTAAGTCATAACTCTCTGTTGGTAAACTAATTTAAACTGGAATATTCAATAAACAAACTATCTATTGTATAACAGTAATAATGGCAATAGGGAGTTAATAAGTGAATGTCCATATTTTTATCCGCTTAGGTGTGAGTGTGGCCACTTGCATGGCCATTCTGCAGGTAGGT